>JAGDQP010030094.1:0-22868 GCA_022664845.1 Lepisma saccharinum | reverse complement strand
GACAATTGAGCTAAACCAACTCACAAGGTTCTCCAGGACGAAAATCAATAGCCATTACAGGCACAAACCTGCCAGCGCACGGCTAGCACTAATTATACACTCTCTCTGATATGTAGGCCACTAGACCACGGCCAAAAATGAAATATACCGTGCACACAGCAAAGGTTTTTGCTAATAAGAAAACTATCTTTGAAAAGAAAAAAAGAAGAACAGAAAGAACCGACCACCAATTTCACACATTTTTTAAAAAAAGAAACAAGGCAAGTAAAGAAAATAAACAACAAATGTTATCATATAACATTTATGCCCACACAGGTATGCATACTCTTACATGCACATGAGATAATTTGTTTCTGGCGTGTGTACTCACTTGTCATATAGATATAAAGAAAAACACAATCACACACACACCTTATTTGAGGGTGTAATTGGAAATCATCCTAAAGAAGGCCTTGGGCAGGCATAGTGGTTAGTGCACTCTCCTCTTATATGCATGGCCACAGGTTCAATCCCAGCCGGGTCTGGTTCCTGAAAAGGAGGCTGGATATAGACCCAAACTGGAACAAATCAAAAACTTCCCGAACACGTTTTACATACATGACTAGAAACAATGTGAGATTTCGGAATAGCCAAGAGGTTAGCACGCTCACACTTTATACAAGAGGTTACGGGTTTGATTCGCGCCAGACCCACTGAAAGACTGGTTTAGAATATGCCTTACCAAAAAATTGTAGGCTCCATCCTTAGAAGCTCACGCACCCACCCAGAATATTAATAACAATTGAACGGATCAAACAAGATGTAAACTGCATATTTAAACACAAAAACAACACAATACTGATTAAAATACATTCTAATAACAATAATTCTCAAACACAAAGACCGAGTAGTCTTAACTAACATAAAAAACACCCTTAACCAAACCAACCTGTGAACACGGCACAGTTGGATCCTGAACCCAGTACCAACGTGTTAAACATACAAAAAAATAATTCCGCAAACTTAAGCACCCCAGCAGTGGTAAAGAGTTTCTTTAATAAAAAGATGCCTCACAAATTGGATGACAAATAAGCATGTATACCCTCTAAGGATGCCCTACCGTAAAAATAAGAACCCAAACTGTATCCACGGACTGTGATGGCTCAGAGGTACTGGGCTTCAAACTACAGTGCATGAATTATATCAGTAACACAAAATATTCGTGCAATGTTTTTCCCCCGTCCGTTTCAAAAGTGCATAGAACACATTTAAGGTTATTTTTTTTAATTGGTTGTTCTGCATGAAACTTGCGTTCGTGATATGTGAAATTTTCAAGGTGATTGAATTGTTTATCCCAATTTGGGCATCGATAAGCAAATGATTTCTGGATCTTTAAAGGAGGCGCGATTTCGTTTAATTTATTCGGATGTGCTTTCGAAACGACGCCTAAGTGATTTGTTATGGTCATAGTTCTTACCACACTCTGAACATACATGCTGTTTAATTTCGTTCACTTGGATCGACTTTACTCATACATTAACCCACTATAAATACGAACACAAAAGCACGGCTCTACTAAATACGAACAGAAAATAAAACTCCACTAAAACATAAAACAAACAACACAACGAATGACTGTTCTCCCGCTAGAATATAGGACAAGGAGCCCTCAGCCCGCCAAGCAGTTAACCCAGAAAAATAAAAACGCAGACAGCAGTTTCTTCATGCCTAAGAGGTTAAAAAAATTCTTCATGCCGGTGGGATTCAGTCTTGGTTCATTTCAAATGAATTATCAAAATACTGTATAATTAAATATCATAGGGTATAGGATTCTGTTTCATTTAAATAACATTTTTTAAAAATTCCACTCCGACGCAAGGAGGGTGTGCGCTCTCCCCCATCCCTCTCCTTGGCTTCGACGACTACTCACTCGGCAGCTTCGGTAATTTTCGCGAAGTGGGCGGGGTCGGTGCACTAGTTCACGTCGCTGGTTAACGTCAAGTGTGGTAGTCTATGGGTGAAAGTGGGAGATCGCCACTAGGTGTTGATGGGGCAACCCGCCTCTTGCAAATTCGAGAGAGCTATATTTTGTTGCTGGGCGACAGAGGCTGGGCACTCTTGGTTAATGCGAGAGGCTGCCCCTTGTTTTTCCGGCGGATCCCCGCCTCATGAGAAATATGAGATATTAAACTGGACATCTTTGATTATTCGAGATATAAAATTAAAGTGGTCGAGAGATTGCCCGTTGGTGAGGAAATCTCTTGTCCTTGTAAGCAGTCACCGTTGAAGCATACCTCGTCCCTGGGGAATCCTTAGGTGTTGTCCCGTCTACAGAGGAAGCTGCCTTGTCTTGTTTCAAGGTATCTTGAAAGTGGAACTCCTGTCACCAACCATTTGTGGTAGTTGTGAGGCCACGACGCTTCGATGGAGTCCCGAAACTGCTACTGCGCTCGAAGCAGGGATGCAGGAAACGTTATCAAATGAACTGTGATTTACTTGCCTTTACTCTCCAAATATATCGAAAAGTGATAATCAGAAGATACTCCCACTTTGGCAGTAGAAAGATACAGATACAGACAGGTAGTAATAAATATATATTTCATGTTAGAGTCACAAGTAATTGCACAGAGATTCATTCTGTTTAAGCAAATAGCTTTTGGGCTGAGTTGGCCATATTTCTAGTAGATTCGTCCGACAATATGTATCCACTGTGGTAAGTAAACATTACTCATACGGTTGGAACTAAAGTATCAATATTGATATATTCAGAATAACTCCAAGCACTACCCGTATGTAGTTATCTCATAGTTTTACCTGTTATTCGCCTTCAAATATACCTTCCTGTAAATCTATTTGTATTTCCAGTTTTATCATTCTATAAGACCTTTCATCAACAAACTACGGCGTTCAACCATTTACCAATCAAAGCAATAATCATAAACATTCGATGTCGTTCCTTTTCCTGGACCTGCCTTTTCATTATGACTTTTGTCTAAAATATTGATATAAGTTATCCTTTATACTTTGCTTACATTACAAACATCTTACCATAGTTAACATTAAAAAAGATCAGTTTAGAAATGTTACCAGTAACGCGGATTTCATATTTAACTAGCGTCAACTTACGACAGTTATCTTTCAATGATAGAAAGAAACGTCTGTCGAAACGCATGTTAATCATTGGGCGGGGTTCATTTCGTGAGTTTCTTTCTTTGTCGAAATATATAGTATTCTACTGGCGCGTATCACTTTCAAAGTATAAAAGAATGCTGGCAGAACTAATCTACAAAATGTGATGCTACAATCAGTTCATTTGTGTTCATTTTTTACAATTTAATCCTCTCCCGTGTAACAAGCAGATTCTTTACTCAACCACGGAAAGCTCAACCTGTTTCTTCACAGACAATGGTAGTACAAGCATGATAACCAAGTTAAGTTCGGTAGTCTGAACGCAAGTTAGTTTTACTCGTAAATTTAACCATCGTAAAATGTTAGTAATCTAAACAAGGCATTAGATTACATCTCCATCACGTATTTAATCCACAAATATTATGGTAATATATATATATAGTCTTGAGTAGGGTAGAAAAGGCTGGAGTTATCACCTGTCCCGTATAATACGGGATGTCAGGTATTTTCGGTATTTACGCGTCGCGTATTATCAATGGTTATCCCGAGCAATAGTAAATTCTCATACATATTTTCAACATATCAAAAATAAAAAAAACCAAACCAAAACAGCGACAGACTGTTTTCCATATGTTTTTATATTTATTTATATATATATATATATATATATATATATAGCTACTGCGTAGCCTAGTCGGTAGCGCGCTCGTCTTCAGTGCAAGCGGTCCCGGGTTCGATTCCTGCTGGGGGATCAAAAATTTGGGTGTTGACCCAGCATCGTGAGGACAATTGAGGAGCTGCTGTGAATAAAAGACAGTGGCGATCACAGTGAGAGCTTCGGCTCTTCTCTCCCAACCCGTCTTTTCAGTACGTGAGCAGACACGTGTGAGCAGTAGACCAACTCCTTCGTTTGGGAGAGGCCTCATCCACAAGTGGATTGAATATGGCTGTGATTTACATATATATATTAGAGTGTTTTTGGATATATCTTCAAATCAGGTTAGTTTGAAGAAATTCTGCAATAAATTAACCCTTAAATGGAGATGGGACAAAGGTGTCCCATTTTTTATCTCCAAAGGTTTACTGAGTATTTATATGAAAGTTTTTACTATTTCAATATTATGTAGGTCTTTAGAGTACGTTTCTTACGTTTTATTATTCGTGTTGATAATTATTTTCGTAGGAGTCTTAAAAATTATTTTTGCCAATTTTACTATCACCACCAGCATTTATTCTGTAGTCGGGAAAACATAATTTTCGCATTTAACTTACATCATTAATGTCTAATGCCCTGTGATATTAGCAACCGGTTAAACAACTGGGTTTAGCGCCTTGGTCAAAGGTGAAACATGCTATATCCCGTATAATATGTGAATGTAAAGCAGATAGTATACCTAAAAGCCAATGACAGAAATCGAACCAATACTACATCGTGTTTTTTATTTCTTTTTTATTTTCGCCCTACTGGGATCCGTTTGCAACAGGTTATAACACGGTAAGCTGATATTTGGAGTAAAATACGAGAAATAATATTGAAACTGGTTGCAGCATTGTGTAGAACACCGTACACTGCTTTATTAAACAAATCAAACTTCGAAATTCCATTTTAAACGATTTATAACTTCCATTTAGTTTATTCAACTTCAATAAAGAGTTAGTTTCCAGTGCTCATTTTCCCCTTCTTGGAGTTGAAGAGCTGGCTGGACTTTTTAAGAAGCAGTTACTACTGTATAAATAGTATCTTCATGGTTGGCTAGTGTATGCAGGGTTTTGAGAAGTTCTTGCAGAATATTAGATTCTGGGAAGGACAAAGTCGAGAGCAATTAGTGTGAACTAACTGAGAATAAAACTAGATCGAGGGTAAGGACCAGACAACGTCATTGCAAATAAAACTTGTCCCTTTGTACGATTTTTGGAGAGAAACAAAAAGATGATTTCCGTGGTTTCGTGCAACGGTGTCTAGTCTGTGACGTAATTGTTTTCTGGGTGAAATTATTGTAAGTCAAGGTCATATGAATTTTCGATATCCATCTTTTGATTGTTCGTAAAAAACTTACGTTTAAATACTTATTTTATCTTGAACAATGTTATGTCTATATGGCACTAAGAAGATCTGTCTGCTGTACATTATTAATAAAGAATTATAAATTTTATAATGAAATTGAAGAAAATATATTATAAACGTAAGATTTTAGAGGACTTCAAATGCTACAGCAACCGTATCACAGTACAAACTATTATTTCTCCCACGGAACAATATGAGGGAATTACTAAACAGCAACCGTGTATCATACTGTCCTCATATCTAAATAATATGGGCAAAAAGACAGGAAAAACATTAGATAAAATGTCGGAGAGAAAAAATATATAATAAACGGAATTTAAGAATGGATCATGTATTTCTTGGAAGATAAGAAAATTAGTTGTGTGGTTAGGGAAAATCACTCTGAGGGAAGAAGCAACACAAGCAGCAAACCACGTGAGAATTGTGTCATTTTTTGGTTGAAATTTGATGCGAAAGGCGTCGGGTAGTGACTAGGGTGACCACCTCTCCGGGTTTGAACACCTTATCTCCGGGCTCCGGGTTTTTGAACGATTTCTCCGGGTTGGTCAAGTTTTCAATATTATCACATATTAATGCCGATAAATAACTATTAAAAATTAAATAAATTGACAGGATTAATTTTGACTTTAGTTACTAAAATTAACTTTCACCATTTATGGACAGGCAGATACATCTGTCACCGTTTATGGACAGGCGGTTGCATCTTTCACCGTTTCACGCTGCCCAACGATCGGGAAAACATGCTAAGCCCTGTATTGGAGAAATTGAAGTAATTCTCAGAGTGCGCGTGACGACACGCTACTTAATCATTCTTTCTAAAATCCAAATAAAGCACTAATGGTTAGTAGGATAGTATACTATGCACGGTGGCATGAGTGCATGAACGAAAAGAATTACGCGTGAAGTTGGAAAGTCCAACAAAAGATGAGCTCTTTGGCAGCAAGGCAACATCTTCGTTAAAACACGTTAAGGATACTGAAAGGCGTAAATTTATCTACGAGGTGACTGAAGTTTATCGAAGAGCATTGGCGTACTTAAAAAATACCACAATTATGAAACATCTGCTTTCAACCATTTTTCAGTAATCACCATCTTGAATCAAGTGAACCGACCGATTCAGTTCAATACAGTTATTACAGCAGCCGAATCCTGCAAACTAGATGTTAACGAAGATGAACTCTACGATTAGGTTACACTTTTAAATGAAGTTCAGGGAAAATTTGATGATGATACCTTCACAAATACATGTCGGTGAAGTCTGGTCGAAAATTTTCAAAAACTCGGATTTTCCTCAACTTTAAAAACTTGTCGCGAAAGTACTGTCCATTTTTGTAAGCAACGCTTACCTAGAGCATGCATTTTCTCTCATTTCAAATTTATGGACAGGCGAACGAAACAGAATGTGGGTGTACCTAGTCAAAGCGGAACTATGTACCAAGCTGAACAGCAATATGTCGTGCCAAGAATTCAGCGCATAGTTGGGAAAAGAAGAACAGAAGGGATTACTAACATGCTGTAAAAACAACAAAAAATATAAGTACAAGTTTACTTAAATATTAACAATGATTATAGTATGTAATTATTGTACCTTGACATATTAAACTTAACTGAAATATTAGCAAATAGTTATTTGGTGTTCCTATTAATTATGTGTTCGTTTACTCGTAATAATGCACGCAATTTATCTACAATTTTTGCTCCGTCCAGTAAAACTATTAAAGTTAATCTAAAAATCAAATACTCGCTTGGATTCTCGTCCCCCACATCCACTCTAGTACTGGGGACACTGGACTTCATGCTGGGACTCTGCTCTGTTCCACACCTCGCTTTCTTTTTTTTTAAATCTCCGATTCTCCGGGTTGGACAAAAGTAAAAGGTGGTCACCCTAGTAGTGACGGGTAAATGTCAAAAACCAAACGCTGCGTGTAAAATTCTTCCAGTGACATCTTTAAGCATTTATTTTAAATAAAACAGTAAAAAAAACATACAGCAATCTGTGTGAGCAATCTTACATGTATGTATGTATGTATGTATGTATCTATCTATCTATCTATCTATCTATCTATCTATCTATCTATCTATCTATCCATCCATCCATCCACACAAGAGTTGAATCCGACAAGTTCATGGTTTCACAACCAGATTAGCCATTATCACAAAGTCGCTATAGATTGCGAAATATATTCGCAGTATGTCTTCAAAAATTAAGGGATAAAACATGACATACATACGTCAATTAAAAGAGGATAATGTAACGCAATTGAGACATGGATTTTATTAAGCTGACGTGATTTTGATTTTTTTTTACCACAAAATGACGTCCTTTTCACATCAGGGTGATGCTCGGGAAAATAACTTTTTGTACGTTACTAACTATAGTATGTCAAATTCATTATTGCGTCACTTACTAAATAAATTTTAAATAATACAGTACAACTAATACGTTAATACTTAGCATAGTACAACACATCAAGAAATTCACTTCTGGTTTCCGTTTCGAGTGTCATTCTGATATGTAAAAAGTTTCCGTTAATAATCTTCTTGTTTCTACCTATTTGTTATTATTCTCTAGTTTTTCAGAGGAAAGCAGTGTCATTAAAACCAATAAGTTCACAACGGCCTTATTTACATCATTAGCTCATTCAGCATCAACGATATAGTTGAGATTTGCAAAAAAAAACTTTTTTTTTGGCAAACTTGTTACAACATTTAACAATTGATAAAGCACAAAGGGTATTGACCTAATATATTATTTTTAATATTATGCCAATATAGAATGTCTTACACTTTCACACTTCCCTTCTTCAAATTTATTCTGCTTGATGTATCCACATTCAGTAATTACAGCTCCCACAATGTCATGAAATAAGGTTCCGACAAAGCAATACGCGACACCCTTCCGCGTAAACGCGTTACGCACCTGCATTATTGTCTAAAATATGAATTGCTACATGTAATTTAGTTGTTCTATAATTGTGTTTTATCTTTTCTACAATTGGGAAGAAGTAACTACCGGCAGGGGTGGATACGCCAAGGCTTGCTAGTGGCTACTGCGCATTATTCTTATTTTTTGTTGTAATATTGCAACCATGCTCCTATTTTGACAAGGGTTAGCCATAGACTCAACCTCGCCCGCTTCATAAAGACCATTTCTTTTCAATTTAATTCAATTCTTTGGAAATTAGTCCTGAGACTAGCAAGGAAATTCTAACTATTAGGGTGAGTTATCATTTCGATATTTGCATGGGCATTTTGTTTTCTTTATAATAATGTTCTCGGTGCATCAACAAGGTTTTTGCTTTTGGTATGAGAGTCAATGGAATAAATACTATTTGAAGAGCGTTCCTTACATCAGTAAAACCAGCCGCAGTAGTAGTACTAATACGAAAAATATTGTATCAATGCGTTTATTTGCCACCGAAAGAGGAAGGGGGAATTGATGAAGCACATATTGGCTACTGGCCGTAAACACACTGGTTCTCTCTCCCTACCAGGGAATTACTTTCTTTTCCCCATATAAATGATCCCCCGGTAGTTGCAGTAGTACCAATTACAGAATTTCTAATAGTAGTAGCAAAATATTGAGAGGTTTGGAAAATTTAAACGTAGGGAAATTCCTTGTAAAAATAGGATTTCTGGTGTTTCAGTAGGGAAATTCAATACCGACCATCTGGCAACATTGAAAAACCCTTTCAAACGAAAAGTTCAGTAGCTAAGCTTATCCAAATCAAGTTTATATATCTGTTTTTAATTCACACAAGTTGTAACACGAAGACACTGAATTATCATATAAAACAGTGTAATGCCGAAAATTTAAACTCCTTTTGGAAAGATTTGGCAATCAATTCATCACGCATTGAGGTATGTTAATTTTGCCACTTAGCTTTTAAAATAAATTGTCAGTTGTCTGTTAGTAGAAATAATGGAGGTCTCAAAAGGAACACAGAAAGCATATCTATACTTTATACAGAGGGGAGCAACCGATTTTATGTTGTTTTTTTAAATGTTCATTAAATTAAAAAAAAAAAAAACACATTCCACTTAGTGTACAAGGGTTGTACCAAAGAATATTTTCTGCACTGCGTTTTGTAAAGTTACGCATGATGGCATATTTCCTTTAAATAATAATACACAGCCATATTCAATCCACTACTGGATGAGGCCTCTCCCGGAGGGAGGAGGTGGTCTACTGCTCCCACGCTGACCAAACGTGTTGGGAGAGGAGAGCCGAAGCTCTCAACTGTGATCGCTACCTCCCCAATTGGCCTCACGACGCTGGGTGGATGCCGTACAGGCAACACCATCTGGAGTACTGCAACGGTCACTCGTCCAAGCACTGACCAGACACAGAGCTGCTTGACTTCGGTGATCTTACGGGAACCGGTAGACCAGCTCGGCTAGGGCGTTGCCATATTTCCTTTAAATAATGTTCACTAAATGCCATTGTAAAAGCAGTGGGGTTTAGAAAAAAGGAGAAATGCAATCTTTGCAGCGTGTGTAGAAGTGTTGATACGTAAAATATATTTTAAAATTTAGCTTAATGTTAAAAAAAAAACGGGAAAATTGAAGGGCCGATAAAACAAGAGGAAAAAATAGTTTTTTTAAAATTTTTCGGGCTATTTTAGAACTTTTTTTACTATTAAAATGTTAGTTCTTGTTAAAACCTTATTTAGAGAAAAAAATCCACATTTGGATTGCCTCTTACAAAGTTCTGAAGCTTTATGTACGTTTTCTCGGTCTGAGCCAAAGATGCGTAAAGGCCAAATGTGAAGAGAACTTTTCTCTCATGTACAAGGGTGCTAATGAAATATATTTCATTCCTAATCCAGATTGAAAGTTTTATCTACCTGTTTTTAACGTAAGATCATTTAATTTTACCAGACGTAAAGAACAAATCCATTATGTATGTTAAGTAGTGAATATTGGTGATGAAGTGGATATATATATATATATATATATACAGATGCTTATCAGAATAATGGAAACACCTGAACGAAAGTGCAACTTACCAGATTAATATGGTGTCGGGCCACCTTTCGCCTTCAGAACAGCCTTGATGCGACGTGGGATGGAGGCATAGAGGTCGTGAATGGTAGCAAGTGGAATATTACACCATTCCTCGTGCAGGGCATCGGCCAGTTCTGTGAGAGGATGGAGGTGGAAATCGTCGCCGGAGTCGTGTTTCAAAAAAATAAAAAACAAAACAAACAGCGACGGACCGTTTTCCACTGTCTAATATATATATATATATATATATATGGGTCGTACAAAGTTAATACGCCACTTTCAGTCCCAGGGTTCGATAGGATAAGATAATTGTAAAGTGAAGGAGATTTGCCTTGATTTACAATCCCCACTGGTGCCCTTACGTTTACAGATAACTATGACGAAAAATATTTCAAAGGTGTATATTTTTTGAAAAGATAAACTTATGAAATGTAACGGAGGTCACGTGTCCCGCTACACAAAATAGAATCTTTTGAATATTATTGCAATTAAACAGGAAATTCAAAGTATGCCTTTTTTCTCTAGAAGCGGACTAAATATACTGGAATATAAAATTATCTACAATTTTTATTCCGTAAAGAATTTATGTAAGTACCAGAGACTCTCAAAGTCGTGTCTCGATATTTTTGTGTAACGGAGGTCATACCATCAAATGACGTCATTACTCACCGAACACAACATATTCAGAACTGGCAACACTTTGAAGTGAAGTAAGATGGCGTATGTTATTTGTTGCTGCTGTTGAATCGAGGAGTTATGCAATCGGTTACCCAGGTTAAGTGCAAAATATATTTAAAAAATCATACATGATTTTTAAAAGCGTAACAACGGTCGTTTGATTAAAGAATAAGTTTACTCCTTTTATGCAAATAAAACTACTATTTTTTAAAATCACATTCGCAATTATAATAATAACTGAAGGGGGCACATGCACTCTTTTCTCTCTTGGGAACACACACTTTTCTCAACATCATCCTAAAGAGTATCACCCACGATATCATTTTCCTTAGCCTTTTTGCGGATTAGTTTCATATTAGCACATAGCAAGGAAAGACAAGTTTCCTATCTGAAGCTTTTGGGGAAACCACATAAAATTATTTCAATTTTCTGAAAGTTTCATAACATATGTAATTTTTTGGATACATTCGAAGAAATTTCTTGTACAAGTTTTTTTATTGTATCTAAAAGTAACTGTTTCTGGTGTTGCTCTCCCTTCTTACAAACAACATCTTTCTTTCCATGACACATTCTTGAATTTGCTTCATCAAGATAAAAATGTAACATCAAAGGAGGCCGGGGGCCGGAGCTTTATTTAGCATTGATATGCGACTGTTAAGACCAAGTAGTTTCCCAAGCTTCTTTGTATTTAATAAATCCGCCAATGAGATTCTTAAATATGTTAGGATATAAATATAATCCTCTAATCCACTCCACAACTTCGATATTTCTACGTGACTTTTCATTACTAATTGTAATATTTAATTATTTAATTCTATATATCTGTATCATAAGAAAGAAACTTCAAATTGAAACATGGCGTATCGACGGTCACACAGGTAACAGCGGTCATATTTTGTATCGCCGGTCACGCAGAAAAACAATCAATTCGTGACCGCTGTTACAGTGACCGCCGTTTCATTTTCGGTCGGTAGCTTCACCTGTCTTCCACACGTGGGCTTCATCGTGCTGCCCCCTTCAGTTATTATTATAATTGCGAATGTGATTTTAAAAAATAGTAGTTTTATTTGCATGAAGGAGTAAACTTATTCTTTAATCAAACGACCGTTGTTACGCTTTTAAAAATCATGTATGATTTTTTAAATATATTTTGCACTTAACCTTTGGACTTCGGCCCGTCACGATTCGCCGTTAACTATTAAGTGTTAAAATCCACACCCATGTTCCTGCCGGGACTCGAACCCGGGACCTCCGAACGGAAGGCCTACCGCAGCAGACCGCTCGTCCAAGATCAAATTCACATTTAAGACATGCATATAGTTAACTCAAATTCCTCAAACATGGAACGCACTATGCCAAACACATATTCTGAAACAATGGATGGAAATGAAGGAAAAGTGCAATAATTAAGGCTGATTTAGTATTTAAGATATTTCCTAAACTAATTAATGCACATACCTTATAGGATTCTCTCTCCTATTGATCACATAGTCTACTATTTGACAGGAACTGATATCCGTGTTGTTCGTTCCCAAAGAAGTAGTAGGAAAAGGCAGGCGCTCGAAGACAACTACTGGACTCGGACGATTGGTTTCTATTTTAGGTAAAGCAGCCGTTGAAATAGTTGGACGAATAACTTCACAACGTTCGGAACTAAGATCAAAATTCGGAGATATTTCTTCTTTCATTTGCGACAAGAAATTCTTTGAATTCTTAATTGCCACTGGCAGAGAAATTAAGAGCGTTTCTGCTATATTTAATGACAAAATAAGGATTAGGGGACGGTTACGTAAATATTTTTCAAGGCGTTCGTTTGTGTTAATGTCGATTTGATTACAAGCATTCAAAGTAAAGATCATTATAATATAGAAAAATATAATACGGCGACAGTTCTATCTGGTGAATCAATCGGACTCACCTTAGGTTTATTCAGTTGCGAAAAAGCTTAAACTTTCCAGAATTAAGTATATTATAATAAAGCAGCTTTAAAATATACCTAAAATCTGCATCTCTTGCTCAACATAAATATTCGAGAAAAATAACTCAGCGGAAACTCTTGTAATCTGGAAAACCAAGAAACCTAGATTTACCATCCAGAGAACAAAAGTGCAGATCTTAAAATTGCATAAATTACGTCATGCAAGTATTCTATGCTTCTTGAAATACTATTCTAAAGATATTGGATAGGGGATAATATAAACAATGCACCATTTTTGTTAAAACAAAAAGGTAGTAACAATTCTTTGCAATTAAATTGGATTTCTTTACAATAGATTAGGCAACAATGGCTTAAGACGAAAGCCTGATGATGGCAAATTGTGAGAAAACAACAGAATCCCAAGAAAAAAACTGCAAAGACAGAGTTTATCCGCAATAAGCAAACACGTAATAGAACGGGCTCGAACTGGAGATCACAAACATCGAGGTAAGCACTCTACTACTGAATCACCGCAGCGCTATACTTCATATAGACAGATCAAAGTCACATTTTCGTTATTGCCTTTTATTTCAGTTAATCTTTTCTTCTTTTATGAAGACATTCAAAAGAGTAGATTCACAAAACAAAATGAAGGTTCAGAAAATAACTTTCCTTATGTGCAAGTGAGATCATAAGTGTGAATTTTATATTTAAAATTTAGTTTATATTTTACCAAATTTCAAGTTCAAACTCACATTTAAGACATGAACGTGGTAGACTCAAAGACCTCCAACATGGAACGCACTCTAACCAACACATTTGGCGAAACTGTGGAGATATTAAAAGTAAATTGCAAAATGAAGGAATTGTGCGATAATTAATCGTGGCATAGATTTTAAGATAGTACTTAAACTTATAAATTACACATTAAATCAAATAACTGTCATACTTTATTTCATTCTGCCTTCCATTTTTGACATAGTTTACTATTTGAGGCGAACTTCTATGAGAGTTGATCGTTTGCAAACAATTAGTAGGTAAAGGAAAGCGCTCCAAGACAACTACTGGAATCAGACGATCGATTTCTATTCTATCTGAAGCAGTCGTTAAAATAGTTGGACAAATAACTTCAGAACGTACGGAACTAAGTCCAAAGTTAGTGGATATTTCTTCTTTAACCTTCGTCAAGGGATCCTTTGAATCCATAATTCCCACTGGCTCAGAAGTTAAAAGCGTTTCTACTTTATTTAATGGATCGGTCGGTAGAGATTCTGCCTCTAGCTAGTCTACTGCTCCCACGCTGACCAAACGTGTTGGGAGAGGAGAGCCGAAGCTCTCAACTGTGATCGCTACCTCCCCAATTGGCCTCACGACGCTGGGTGGATGCCGTACAGGCAACACCATCTGGAGTACTGCAACGGTCACTCGTCCAAGCACTGACCAGACACAGAGCTGCTTGACTTCGGTGACCTTACGGGAACCGGTAGACCAGCTCGGCTAGGGCGTTGCCATATTTCCTTTAAATAATGTTCACTAAATGCCATTGTAAAAGCAGTGGGGTTTAGAAAAAAGGAGAAATGCAATCTTTGCAGCGTGTGTAGAAGTGTTGATACGTAAAATATATTTTAAAATTTAGCTTAATGTTAAAAAAAAACGGGAAAATTGAAGGGCCGATAAAACAAGAGGAAAAAATAGTTTTTTTAAAATTTTTCGGGCTATTTTAGAACTTTTTTTTACTATTAAAATGTTAGTTCTTGTTAAAACCTTATTTAGGGAAAAAATCCACATTTGGATTGCCTCTTACAAAGTTCTGAAGCTTTATGTACGTTTTCTCGGTCTGAGCCAAAGATGCGTAAAGGACAAATGTGAAGAGAACTTTTCTCTCATGTACAAGGGTGCTAATGAAATATATTTCATTCCTAATGCAGATTGAAAGTTTTATCTACATGTTTTTAACGTAAGAACATTTAATTTTACCAGACGTAAACAACAAATCCATTATGTATGTTAAGTAGTGAATATTGGTGATGAAGTGGATATATATATATATATATATATATATATATATACAGATGCTTATCAGAATAATGGAAACACCTGAACGAAAGTGCAACTTACCAGATTAATATGGTGTCGGGCCACCTTTCGCCTTCAGAACAGCCTTGATGCGACGTGGGATGGAGGCATAGAGGTCGTGAATGGTAGCAAGTGGAATATTACACCATTCCTCGTGCAGGGCATCGGCCAGTTCTGTGAGAGAGGATGGAGGTGGAAATCGTCGCCGGAGTCGTGTTTCCAAGATGGACCACAGATGTTCAATTATGTTGAGAACTGGGGATTGGGCGGGCCAGGGGAGGTGTTGAACTTCATCCCGATGTTCCTCAAACCACGCTGCAACAACTTAAGCTGTGTGAATGGGTGCATTATCATCCTGGAATATGGCGTCATTGTCCGGGAACAACATCCGGACCATATAATGCAAGTGGTCTCCTAAAATTGCGACATAATCGTTAGCAGTGATGCGTCCGCGAAGTGTGACCACAGGACCCAATGAAAACCATGATATTGCGGCCCACAGCATCACCGTGCCGCCGCCATGTTTCACAGTTGGGCGGAGACACTGCAGATCATACGCTTCTTTGGGCGTTCTCCACACATAAACACGGCCCGTGGTTTGGAATAGGGTGAATGGTGACTCATCCGACCATACCACACGTTTCCAGTCGTCAACGGTCCAAGTTGCATGGTCGCGGCACCATTTGCGGCGTGCTAAAGCGTTCTGGTCCCTGATGAGAGGTTTGGCCCGTGCAACACGACCCCGTAAGTTCATGTCATGTAATTCGCGGCGGACTGTGATTGTCGAAACAGGTTGGGGGAGGTGCTGATTGAGTTCCTCCGTCACTTGCGCCGCAGTGGCACGACGGTTCCGCGTGACAATGCGCTTTAATACCCGGCGTGCCCTGTCACTGATGCTTTTCTTCCGCCCACTGTTCCGCTTCCCCGATGTGGTTTTCCCGTGTGTTGTGTAGGCCGTCATCACCTTCGACACTGTCCCTGGCGACACACCTAACACACTAGCCACTGCCGTCACACTCACTCCACATAACCGCGCACCAACAATTTGCCCTCTTTGAAACTCTGAGAGGTCTCCCATTTTACACTACCTCCGTTTGCTGCAGCCACTGCACACTCCTGTTCCACGACGCCTGACGTAGTATGGAGACCGACCTAACACACCACCACCAGCAGTCCGGCGCTGCGGTTGCCACGACACCACTGCCAACCGATACATCTGACCTGTTGCCAACTACAGGTGTTTCCATTATTCTGATAAGCATCTGTATATGTACACCTGTTTTTCGAAATTTTCCGTTTTTTATCCGGCCTTTAAAAGTCTAGTTCAGTTGCAGAGCCGATCCAGATATAGTAAAAATTAACACATTTTGCAGGGGAAATGGGTAAGTTAATTGTGAAAGGTGAAAAAGAAAACAAGAACCCAAGTGTGTTAAATTGGAAGAAAGATGGGTTGAATGTTGGACTACTTACGAAAAGCGGAAGTGTTGAGGCGTGATGTAAAGACGGCGGTAATCTATTGAATCTTGAATAACTGACTGTAGAAACTGTGTAAAATTTCAAAATGCATATAAAGAAATAATATAACCTGACTTTACTAGCTTATCCTAACCCACTAAAATTTGATTTGTAAACAGTAAAAGTAGGACAGAAGCTACTACTGATGTAAAATTCCTGAAAAAGAAAAAATGACCACTGAAAAGAAAAACACAGGAAAACTGTTTATTTCCAACTTTTCGTCCTACTTTGGATTTTTTTTTTACTTTTACGGGGACCCTGAGCACATTTCATGACCAATGAAATATTTAAAATGCTAATTCTTGTTTAGCATATACACTTAGAAAAAGCATCCGTATTGGGACTGCTTCGGACATAGTTTTAAAGCAATTAAATTTCAGAGTGAGCCAGAGATGCCTACAGGTCTTAAGTCAATGGAACTTCTATCTCGTGTACAAAGGTGCCAAAGTAATAAAATTGAACTTATAATGTAAATACACAGTTTTTGTACATTTTTAACGTCTAAGAATCCAAAATTTTACTAAACCTAAATTACAAATGCGTAAGATGTGCTAAATAATAAATATTCGTAATAAAAAAGCAAAAACAAACCAACGATTCGGGTAGTAAAACATTTTTTTTGTCTCGTGAAAAAACGTTTTAAAAAAATCCATTTTTCTCCGCCCTGTACATCACTCATTGAAATAGTTTGTAGCGCAGTAACACAGTAGCTGGTCAATATGTAGCCTGCATCAATTCAATGAGTTTGTACATTAGTACAATTCGATTTATTCAGCTTGTACATTAGCTTACAATAGTAAGCATTACAATTGTTACATGATATGGAAAAGAATTACAATTATCATTTAGATATTCAGCCATTGTGTAATAAGACTTTTTTTCAAAGAAAGTAAACAATTTTCTCTTAAATTTGTTGATATTGCGTATACCTTTCGTTTGTAGCGGTAGTTTATTGTATAAGCGTGTACAATTCATAAATATATACGCTTTTTTGAAAAGAAGGGGAATTTTTCTGTGTAACATATACATTTTTTTGTTGCCTGGTGTTATATGAATGAATATTATTAAAACGAATTAATAGTTCTTCATTTTTCTTTATATAGAATATAGACCTGTACATGGTAGAGTCAGCAGTTTTTGATCTCAAATGTATCTTTACAGGATGAACCTCTACGTAAACAAAAAATTAATCAAATTGCTCTCTTTTGGAGGCGAGAAAGCGTTATAACCTTGGTTGAGGAACACCAAAAGATCACTCCATAGTTTATTAATGAGTAAAATTTGGCAAAGTACAACGATAAGAGTGATTGGGATGAGGCGGTATTACATAATCTATCGAGCTTAGTTTATTACATCACCCGGAGACGAATAAGATGTGGCATTAAGTTCACGAAGTAATATAAAAGAAAATCGTAAACCTTCAATTGACGAACAGGTAAGTCAATAAATAGGAATAGGAACTTGTAAATTCCTATGACGTGACTAATGGCTTTCATACAAAAATGAGCAGAAAGTAATTGGATTAGTTCTGCGAAATAATAGCCATTTTTTTAATGCGTGGAAGTGTGGAAAGAACTGGAAGAGCGCTAAGTCCTTGTCTTATAAAGTCGTGTTGTTACTTTATGGTAGCTCGGAGTTTCGGGGATTTCAACTGTAGAGTTACTAGGGATACTTATATGGTTGAGGTGTTGTTGGAAATCTCTCGGTAAGAGGTTTACCTCCGTATACCAGATGATATAAAGCCCATACCCTCGGCTACAGCTATGGGTATAAGTTTATTTAAACTCTGCTTATAGTACCAAAACATCTTACCGCTGTCTTTGGAATGGGTATCATCTCTACGGATCTGAGTTAATATTCCCGAGACCTTTCCAATAACACCTCAACCATTTTCTAGTCCTAGTAGTTCCTGAGTTGGAAGCTGTTGACTTGCAGACCGAGCAGTAACCTTTTCTCCTCTCTTCGCTTTGAGCCCCGTAAGTAGTATTACACTTGCTTAACAGTTTCCTTTCTTTAATATGTTCGATATTTGTCATAGCTTTAGGTTTTAGGCCAGTTTTAAAATTGATTTGCAGATTAAATTCATTCTCATACTAACACTTTTATTTTAGACAAGCGTTTTCATTACTGATATTTTACATGATTGTATGATATTTTTATGTTTCTCATAGTAGTTTGATGTTTCATTGATGCTTTTAATTGGAATACGATGTATGTGTACTATTTTTACATATACATAATTATAATAATTATTTCGTAAGCTAATATGAACTGAATGAAAAGTATTTGTCAATCCACTGCAGCTGAATTGGAAGATAATTACTTATTTATTTCGTTCCAGGAGAACCATTTATAGGATAGAAAAATGGTAACGATGTTCATATGGTGTTCAGATGATATAGAATTTTATTGGCAACTGTAATTCATTTCATACTACTTCAGTGATTTAGGTCTTCTTCATCTTTTGCTACTAATTTAGAAGACACCAGTGTATAATAATTGCATAAGTATGTCTGAAAATAGAGAATCGAATTCAAACGTTTGGGACACTGGAGATACTCATTCAACAGTGTCGGTCACAAAGTTAACTAAGATTGAAATGTCTCATTTGAATCAAGAAGCTAAGCCTGAATACCACCCTTTAAGTGAATTTAGAAAGCAAGAATCATGTACGAAAACACAATTCAAGATATTGCCGAAAGTAGAGTCAGAATCTCTACCGACCGATCCATTAAATAAAGTAGAAACGCTTTCAACTTCTGAGCCAGTGGGAATGATGGATTCAAAGGATCCCTTGATGAAGGTTAAAGAAGAAAAATCCACTAACTTTGGACTTAGTTCTGTACGTTCTGAAGTTATTTGTCCAACTATTTTAACGACTGCTTCAGATAGAATAGAAATCGATCGTCTGAATCCAGTAGTTGTCTTGGAGCGCCTGCCTTTACCTACTAATTGTTTGCAAACGATTAATTCTCATAGAAGTTCGCCTCAAATAGTAGACTATGTCAAGAATGAAAGGCAGAATGAAATAAGGTATGACAGTTATTTGATTTAATGTGTAATTTAATCAGTTTAGGTACTATCTTAAAATCTATGCCACGTTTAATTATTGCACAATTCCTTCATTTTGCAATTTACTTTTAATATCTCCACAGTTTCGCCAAATGTGTTGGTTAGAGTGCGCTCCATGTTGGAGGTCTTTGTGTCTACCACGTTCATGTCTTAAATGTGAGTCTGAACTTGGAATTTGGCAATACTGAACTCTGTAGGAAGTATCTCAATTACCTGTTTTAGTACCTAAATGGCAAGTTTGGTGTAGGTACGGCTAACAATATCGGATCAATTTTAGGCATTACTTTTCGAAATTTGTTGTCAACGCTGACAACTTCGGCGCCTTGAGAACTTGTATAAACTGTGCAGTAACTAAACACCAAGCATCGTACAGATATGAGCAATGTATAAAAGTAATTTGAATCAATATTTTGTTCGAAATTGATTGATAACACTACTTCGGCACAAGTGATGTCCGGCAGTACCTCTGTGAACTGTCCGATTACGTAGATACCAAGTTCGTTGCGAATAAGGCCAACAATATCGGAGCAATTTTAAATAATACATTTTAGTCATTTGTTTGCAACACTGACGCCCGCGGCGCCCGGAGTACCTATACAACCTGTCCCACTTTACAACGCATGCATGCATAATTTACCGTTTATCAATGGACTAGCGGATTTTCCCGCCCGTTGATGCAGAGAGTAAAATATGTCGACATGTCTTCGGGACTAACGAACAATCGCTTCTCCGTGGTGGGTTGCGCCGCCCCTTGGGAAGTTTTGGCGACTGCGACCCCATGGTACAGATCTCTCCCCATACCCAACCGGGCTGCTGCGCACCTTTAGGGGCGTTTTTCGCTATTTGCTGCAACCTACCTTCATACCAAGTTTTGTTTCTCTAGTTTCAGTGGTTTGAACAATGCGTTTTTTAGCGTCCATTTTGGATTAAGATTGCGACTTCTTTACGTTTTCTTAAATTATCGTGACGGTACACCTTCATACCAAATTTCATTCCTCTACCTCGAATGGCGTGGAAAAAAGTTTTGGGCGGACATTTTGATTTCAAGTAGCGACTTTTTAAAAGTGCTGTAATATTTTCTTAGACTACTCTTGATAATACATCTTTGCGTCAAATTTCGTATCTCCAGGTAAACGGTGTGAAAAGTGGTTTTGCGGCGGCCATTTTGAATCCAAGATGACGACTGATATGATAACTTCCTAAATGGGTCCAGAATCTGATCATGTGCGAAAAATCGTTCCAATTGATCCAGCCGTTCTGGTATGATCCTAATGCAAACATATTAACATTTGTTTTTATAGAGAGAAATGTGTGTCGATTTGTATAAATAGACATTTGTATTAATTTATAAAATATATAAAATAAGTATTTTATTAAATAAATGGTAACACTGACACTTGGGACGGAAGCTCCCATGCCATTTTTGTATTGTGTCGAAAAATGTGTGTTAATTTTCGTGCTGATATGCCCAATTTTATGCAAATAAATCAACGGTAACAAGTGGGGCGTAATACCAGATCCGGAATACTTGTACGACCTGGCCTAAGAATCACGTAAGAAAAATTTAGTGGAAATCAAGGGATGCATGTAGATTTTGATTACTAACATATATACAGACAGACACGCAGAATTTCTAGTTCCATTATAAAGATATACATCATCGGTGCGGGTCTGGGTAGACAGGGTCCTACGAACTGATGGTAGACTGGAAAGTTACATGTAGACTGCTGGCCCGAACCCCGCACGGGCCTAAGCCCTGAGGGAGCCAAAGCCTAAGCCCTGTGCCTCGAGTAGATCGACGGTCCATCGAACTGCGGACCCGAACGGTAGTGGACCTAAACCCCGTGCGGGCAAAATACCTCGAGCAGACCGACGGACAGAGGAACCCATACCAGTTAAGTGCGTTTGGGCCGGACCGGACCCACGCATGTGCAGGACTAACTAAACAGGGTGGTGGTCTGCCGTGTCGAGACGGGCTGGTGCGGCCCTGGGTTAGCAGAAATCTAGATCAAACACACTATCCGAAGACGCAGCACATTCATTAGCTTTTTCTGTTTGTAGACAAGCTCTGATGTCTTCCCCACTGAGCGTTGACATATCCACGTTCATTGAATAAAAAGTATTGAAAATATAGGAGACGAACATCCTCCCTTTTTATTGAATATACCTGGTAAATGATGGAATGTATATACTAGCATATTGGCACTGGTACCAGATAGAATGTATGTCAAGAAACAGCAAAATGAAAAAAAAATTGAATTGAGTTCGATAGACGCACCTAAGGGAAATGCATCACAAAATAGTTTTATGGGCCGTAAAGAACAAAATCTAATCGAGGAGATCTGTAAATTCATTATAGTGTAAAATTCAACGTTATTTAATACATAAAGGCATTGTTTGATGTGGCATACAGGAAACTTTTTATGAGTAAAAAGAACTGAGTGAGCCAAACACACTCACATAAGGCTTTCTAGGGTTATAAGAACAATACTTGACTTGCAAATTTCAATAGTTTTATCTGATTATCAGTTTTTTGATAATGGTAATTGTGTAAAAATACTTACGTGCATCCTAATACAACAGTTTTTATACAGTAGTACTTAAATATTGAGTACTAAATTTGAAAACTTTATGTTAACGCCTGGTTTCATTTTGTATTTTCTACAAGAGTAAAAAAAAACAAAAAAAACAAAGATTAAATATTTGCCTTAAGACAACATAATTGTTTCCATTCCTTTAAAAAATAAGTTTTGCAAATTTTTGTTTCTCGATTCTTTCAGGTTTTCCAAATTTTATATTCTAAATTTAAGAATTCCATTTAAAGTAAATATCAGATTTATTACATTTTATATTTTAATGCTCCTTAATTTAATTGTCTGGAAATGTATATATTTTTATTTCCTTTTCGATAAAATTTCAGTGTAGAGTCCAACAATTTGAGAAAACCCGCAGAAGAATTTATACTACTCCAAAACAGATGTTGCTATTTATTGATTAACTTCACACTAACTAATGCAGGCTGTACCGATTCAATAGAATCAAAATAAATATGAGTCAACTTATGTGCCATCAACATGTTTTTCTCTTAGCTACAAATTTTAATTACATAGATGTGAGATAATTTGGGTAAGATCTATTTTTATTTTAGTGTCAAAATATCGAAATTGCTAATCTTTAATCTGATGTCTTTGACTTAGGAAGTCTGAGAATCCAACTCTGGTAACAAAGTGTACAAGACAAACACATTCATTTGGGGACGTGACTAAGGAATCCGTGACTAAAAATTCTGTAAAACATGTTCGATCAGACAGAAATAATTTTTTTGAGTGTGAACGGTGCGACAAAACATTCAATTGGAAAAGTGTGTTAAAAAGGCATATGATAACTCATACACGAGAGAAGCTGTACAGGTGTTGGCAGTGTGGCAAA
>JAGDQP010030093.1:1223-22869 GCA_022664845.1 Lepisma saccharinum | reverse complement strand
ATATGCACTTTCATATCGTACCGATCTCAATAGGTATATTTTCTTCGAAATCTACCTAAAAAAAGCCTTTTAAAGACATACTTTTCATAAACAATTAGTACTGAAAAGTAAAACAATAATTTGGTTTCTGCATGACTAAAAAGAAAAGCATAGGGCACGCTAATTGAATAATTTATAAAGTGGCGGTATTTGAGAGTGCGCCTCATGCTTTTCTTTTTAGTCATGCATAAACAAAATTTATTGTTTTAGTTTTTAGTACGAATTGTTTAAGAAAAGTATGTCTTTAAAAAGTTTATTATTATTATTTTATCAATCAAATTTAATTGTAATTATTCCAAGTCCAAACTATCAGACAAGATGAACGTACATCTTGTTGGAAAAAGTAAATCGTTCAGACCAAACGTTTGTGATGATAGTGTCCACACTACGTGTTGTCGTCAGTCTTTAACTCATTTCTTGGAATCATTATGCTTGTTGAATTGCAATGGAGACACATGGAGCCTTGTTACCAGTCATCGTAACTGAGGCTCTCCAACATTTTCGTCAGTTTTACCAGGCGAATGACGCGACAGTATCTCAACAAAAACTATAGCCGCAACCTTCCTCATTCCTATCCCAGAAGATGATAACGCCGCAGCTATTTGCTTGGCATATAAAAATGAAATTGTTGTAAATATATATATAAATATTGATATTTAGTTTCATATAATAGATGATAAACCATTGTATGTTGAAATGTTGAAGTAATAACATTTGGAATGCTAAACCAATTTTCAATGTCGAGAAATAAGTTTTTGATTTTTCAATTTAAATCATTTTCAATTTTTCAATTCTCAGATTTCTCGGTTATTGGTTTACATTAAAATAGAATTCGGTTTCGGTTTTCCTGCAATAAGATTCATTTCCAGTGATTTCCATTAAAGGCATTTCTGTTTCAATTTTAATCGGAAATATCTTTTTCAATTTCAAATTCAAGTTTCAAAATATAGAAAGCGATCGAACATCCCTGAAAATAAATTTTATTGAAGGAAAACTGAATCCGAATTCTATTTTAATGAAAAACCAATTATAACCGAGAAATCGAAATATATTTAAATCGTGAAATCAGAGACTTTTTAAAAATCGAAAACGATTTAAATTTAAATGATATGGAAATGAATTAAATTAAAAAATGAGGAAACTGCTTCTCGTCATTGAAAATTGGCTTGCCATTCTAATTTCATTACTTCAACATGTAATAGTTTATGAAGTATTATATGAATTCAAACTACAAGAAATTAGTTGAAGACGTATTATGAAAAGTTTAGTGTGGACGCTATCATCCCAAATGTTTTGTCTGAACGATTTACTTGACTGATAGACTGGACTGGGTTTTAGGTCGGAATAAGGTAGGGCAGAGGATATGAGAAGAAAGTCAGTCGAAGACTATTTTGAAGGTAACATACCGGCAATAGCTTGGTGTGACTAAAAGAAATTCCCCCCAGATAGATAGTCAGGATACCAGCGTGCTCGGTCTCAGTTCGAAGCTAGAACCTTACGAATTCGAAGTCAACGCTCTATCAATTGTGCTAAAGCCGGTCAGTAAGGCCGTTGACTCTCTAAGTATTGCTACCAAACACAGTCATTTCCAACTGGCTGTTTTTGACGTCAGAGCACGGAGCAACGATGAGAGAGAAGGGGAAAGGCAATGTGGAGGGGGCGCGTCCAATACTCTCACACTGTCTTCAGTCTACGGAGAAAGAATGTCGAATTTGAAATGTACCTAACCTAACCTAACCTAACACATCATATCCTCGCTTCTTAAGCAAGAGCCTTTTTTTTTTTAGTTTAACGAAAAGCATGAACTTTTTAACGGTTGCGAATTTCCCAATGAGAACATCTTACATATTCTGATATCGTGTAGAATCTGCACATGTCAAATATTTTCGCGAGTTTTCGCGTATTTGAATCCTTTCCAAGATTTCTGACAGTTTTCACCAACTCATAACTTACTTGGTTTGAATTCACTTTTTCTTGCATGTTTTTAATGCTTCTTTAGAAACTATAAACATTATTTTAGGTTTTATAAAGAGTTAGTTTAATCCATTTTAGGATTTTGTTATTATCTACCATACATGTATTAAACTGACAAATATTTGCATTAAAATAAAATAAGTAACAAATTTCAACTGCAAACACATTTTCCTTGATGTGTTACCGAACATAAAACAAAGAAAAAGTAAAATAAATAACAATGAAAGATGTATAAAATATCAGTTTTATTTTCTCAATTTTCAGTTAAAGATTACCATGCAATTGCAAAACAAAAACTTGGAGCAGTATTCACAAATAATAACATCCTCTCTGTACTAAACATGAACTCGACTGCCTTTTTCCGTGATAAAATGAATAGTTTTACTTTGTTAAAGCAGACAATGCACTACGCTTCGGAATTACAAGCTTCTCGGTACATGCCTACCATCAAAACAACTGCAGGGCTTGCACAGGTCCAACTAGGGTTGTCAACCAGACAGTCTTGTTTTTAGAGTAATTGTCCGGTGTCTGGTTACAAGTTCAAACCGGACGCTTAATGTCCGCTTCTGACAGATGTTTCCTAAAAGAGAGCATTTAAATTTTATAAAGTTTAACTCTGTGTGTGAAGATACACAATTTTAAATTTAGTAGTGCCAGCTTATTCTTGGTCTGGTGAAACTACTTTCAGTTCTGAATAGTATTATTGTAACAGGTATGCTTCGGTTGCTAGGTAACGCAGTGTTGACTCTTTACGAATTAAAGGCACGATGACAGGACATACTTATGATGTTTCCAATTTGCCCCGAATTAAACTATAGCAGGAAGCCGCAGTTAAGGGATGTCACTGCTACAGAAATCCATGGCCCAAACCGTGAAAGCATACATACAGTATGTTCCGAACAACATATGAGAAAATTGCACTGATGTAGGAAGCGCAAGCAGGCCTTTCACTGCACCAGGAATCATACTCAATGTTTAGAGCAGGAATATCATAAGAAAAATTCTAGCTTTCAAAAGAATAGAAGGTATATTTAACGTTCACCTGGCTAGGTTTACATACCTGTTCGGGCTATCAAATATTGTTCACTAAACCATAGCAAGTCTACACCTTGTTACTTGTACGTATGGTTATTTATGCATTGCACTTCACATGCTCAAGTATAAAAACAATACCAACATTTACACTAATTAAATAGTACACTTGGTTCATCATTTTATGTACTAATAAAGTTAAAAGTAAGCATGAGTAGTAGACGAGCGCGTGAGCCATCTGTGTTCCTTCACGACAAATGAACGGACATGCACACAATCAGTATCTATCACATGTGACTATGGGCTACACTGTTACATTATATTTCCTTATTTCTAAATGATGTTGTGTAAGTTTTGCTGCAACAGAATACTTTGTAAGGGTAGCTTATTTTTCTAACTATTTTGGATCGCCACTTGCGCTTTTCTCCCAACATTATGTTTTTGTATTGTATTTATCATAACTAAATATTCAACTTGCGTACGTAATTTTTTTATGCTTGCTCATAATTTAATTTACGCAGAGGTATTGAATATCGAAAGGACATTAGAAGTATCATGGCTAATTAAAATGTAAATTATTAATCGGGTAAATAGCAGTTTCAAACAAGTGTAATTTATTATATTTTATTGTTCAGCTATCTTTTGTATACACCATATGATTTTCTATGGTAAACCACGTGATTGGAGCCCGACATTTATAGTAGAAACAACATCAGTTAGTTGGTACTTAGGAAAGAAAATTGAACATTTTCGTGAACTCGAAGCCCTGCCTTGGATTTTTTGTAAGTTTTCTTTACAGTTATTTTATATGGGCTCTCCACCGGATGGCTTATCTAAGTCTCTTAGACTACTAGACATTTAACATTTAACAAACACCATTAACATTGTTGAATTTCGTTTGTCATTTAAACTGGTGTTTGAGGAAATTGTGAAATAAGTGCAGGCATAATGCATGTCCGGTTTCCAAATTGAAGTAAATTGAAATGTCCAGTTTTCAGAAAATTTGGAGTTGGCAACCCTAGGTCCAACGGAAACAAGAGTTGAATGGAATTTTATTTAAGATATTGAGATAACTTTGGCTTAGGTCGAATGAAATCAAAACGACAGCAACGAGTGAAAGAAAGTTGATAACAAAAGACTATGACACATTCTCCCCTATTTTCATAGGCTCATCTTCAAATAAATATTCTTCATAAACTCTGTAATTGTTCACATTTCATTTTTCGTAAGAAATATCACTAAGCCTTTTCATTTTTACAGCTGTTACTCTATTCCAAAACGAATTATAATGATCATAAATTTCATTTGATAACATACATATAATTTGTTTTACGTATTATGCAACTGGAAGTAGGAATTATTCATATATTGATCATCACACAAGCAATGGCTTATTGCGATTGCTTTTGTTTGTGGAATATCACTGCAGCATACCTTTAAAAAAAAATGTTTGTTGAATAGTTGTTCAATTCACATCAATAAATTATTGTGTGACAGTAACCAATTTTCTGTCAACGAAGAAATAAATATGTGTTTTTAGTATGAAAAACTGCTTTTATAGCTTTTTTGAAGTAAACTATTTTGTCCCCCAAAATTCGTCATGATGCATTCATTGCGCGTCATATTCCCCCCTCTGGCAATACCTGATTAGTCCTAAAATTATAGACCTACGAATTTTATCTAGAAATCGAAATTTCGGGTAAAGTCCACTGACCCTCTTGTATACGTCACTTGTACTTGGTGACTTTGTACAAGGATGATTTTAATTTAGAATAGTAGACTATTAATTCATTAGCCAGAATGGTATAATGTTTTCCCTATTAGTAACCCAGATAAAAGAGAAAAAGATAAGGATTGGAATTTCCTTCGATGTGACGAAAAGAGTTCAATGTCATTTGGCTATGCCATGACGGAAATTGTGGTTTGGCGTATCCGTTTCATATTATTATATAAAATAAAAAGCCTTCCCGAACCTCTTCGATACGTTATTTTATTAGTTAAGGAAGCTTAGGAGACTTGGGATTAACACTTCTAATTTTACAGCGTGAATATCAGCAACTAAAACGAAGAGCAATATTCATTGCAGCGAATTTGGTAAGTGATAGTTTGTCTGGTTTAAAATATGACTTGATTATTCTTAATTCTACAGAAGCAAATCAATTCGTTGTTCACGAAGTGTATGCTAAAATTCCGTACTCTTTGTCCATGTTCCAAAAAAACCCTTCATTTGTATTTTCGTTGCATTTCACAGGGAAGATCGAGTAGTGTAATGTTTGCGCCTTATGGTGAGTCTACATTAGGCTAAATTTTTGTGTAGATACATGTTGTCAAAGCCTGTCTCAAGCCCGCGACAACCATCGGTCGTTCCCTACTATTCAGAAGATTAAAGACTGAAACCAAGACAAAGAGAATATATACACATCATTACTTAATGCAAATTACTATGAATGTTGGCGAAATGCACTACAATAGATTTGAATGTCATAAGTATCTAAAGAGGACAAAAAATATTGTTATATGCAGTCCCAATATATTTCCAAGTTGTTGTTATCTTCGTTCACAGAGCTGCTAGGTACTGTTACCTTTGTGAGATAAGCTTCAAAATTCTGTGTTGATAAACTTCAAAATGGACAAATGTTTTTAAAACATAGGTTTATGAAAAGTATCATTGTACATGTTGATAAAACATATGTATTTATTATTATTTCCAAGCACAAAAGCTTCAAGCAATACTGGAAAATATATTGTAAATTTTATTTTAAAAATATAAAATTGATAAAAATATTTAAAAAAAATAACGTCCTGACGTTAAAATTCTTGTCAGTATATATAAAAAATATGCTACAAAATAGTTCTAAACCATTTATCAGAAGAAAAAACTTCGGAAATATCGAAAATGTTTTTCAAAGGTGCCGGAAATACTCCATGCTCTTTAAATACAGATTTAAACGCTGGTTGAATGTATACAATGAAGGCAGTTATAGCTCCCAGTATATAACAACCCTATGAACAGCGATGGTAGGAACATTCCAAATTGATTGAGAGAGTACAATCGAGCTCTACGTAACGATACTGGAGTGACTACTTAGTGTCGAAAGATAGATGCCAGAGAAAATATTTTCACGCGTTTGTCCACTTCCAGTCTAATCCAGTGTGGGACAAATTGTCAGTTCTAGCTTAGTTTTATACGCTTCCTATCGTTATGTGGCCCGTTTTTTAAAAATTAAATCATAATTCCTGATTTATTCATATAGACCGTACTCTGCATATAATAGAAAATACAGCAAATAATATTTTTTTTGCAAGGATTAAAACACAAATCAAACAATATAGCACAGAGATATTAAGCGTAAAAACTGAGTTAGAACCGAAAATTTGTTCCATATTGGTTTACACTGGAAGTGGACAAACGTGATTAAATGTTCCCTCCGCTCCCTAGCTTCACATACTCATAAAATTTTCAATGGCAGCAGTCAGCCAGTATTCCTTTTAGATAGAGGTCATTGGAGAGGACATATTGATGTTTCTTTTTTGTGTGTGTGTTTAAACCTATTGTAGTGCATTCTACCAATAAAAATACTACTTTGTGCTTTAAGTAGTGATGCGTGTATAATCTATTTGTCTCATTTACTGTTTGCAAATTACGGAGTAGGATAGAAATGACCTAAGATTTCGTCGTTTTGATATAGTCCCCAGCAACATGTGCACGCACAGAAATTTGGCCCAGTATAGACTCACCGTTAACAAATCCTTAAGGGTAATGTAAAGCCAAGATGTACGACAAGAGATGGCAGCACTATCTCCGTATATGTCTAATGAAATTTCAATGCTGCTCCGACAAATTCAAGCCTAGAGAGTTCAAACTTTGAGTGAAGTTCATAACCAATTGCAGAGTTCTGTCCGTGCCGATTTTTAATTTTCTTTCTTGTTCATTGTTTAAAGTGCTTCATTGTTATATCCATAACAACAATGAAACAATCTTAACAATGAACAAACAAGAACATGAAAAATCGGCACGGATAGAACTCTGCAATTAGTTATGAACTTTCTTCCCTGAAAGTTTGAACTTTCTAGGCTTGAATTTGTAGGAGCAGCATTGAAATTTCATTAGACATATACGGAGATAGTGCTGCCATCTCTTGTCGTACATCTTGGCTTTACATTGCTCTTAAGATGCAATCGTGCATGACTACGACAGCCCGCAGAATAAACGTCCAATAACATTGATTTTCACATATTTCTAGGAATATCATGGTTTCATTCTGTTCTTCCGAAGACACAATTGGCTCTTCAACTTGAATTGCATTGTGATGGCACTTAAGTGAGGGTTTTGCGAGCTATTTTCTCTTTAGAAATGGGGATTATTATAATCGAAATTTCCATTACAAAGTTGTTAAACGGGTTATTAAAAATAACATTTATTCTGGGGACAAAACATCAAATCTTCTCTCGACTACAGCACATTTTCGCTGCAGTTCCATTCCTCAATGTGTTAGAAAAGTCAGGTTCGTTTATTTTTAAGCGCATTTTGAACATTTTACAACTTAAGGTACATTGTGTTAGGTTAGCCTAGGTTAGAAATGTCACGTTAGATATTTTTTATTCATTAATCACTTTCACACACTTCTGTATTACTTCTGCGAGAACGACGTATTATTACTGTCACGATCGCCTCGGGATCCCGGAAAACCACGTCGTCTTAGCACAGCGAGTGAATAAACACAGGGAATGAGTGAAAGTGTGACTGTTCGTTGTAAAGACTGTATTGTGCTGACGTAGATGTAAAGCAATTTTTTAGTGTTAAACGTGATGTTTGTTGTTTGCATCGCGTATAATGAAAAAAATTCTAACCTGACTTTACCTTACCTACTTATTTTCTGTGAGTTGTGTGTGTTTGAATCGCGTAGAATGAAAAAATCTAGACTGGATTCACCTAACCTATGTCAGTGAATTGAGGTCGTTCATGTACTATATAAACACATTGTTCGGCGTTTTAGACCCCCCCCCCTCTTACCTTATACGCAAAAGTAAGCAGATACATGGACTCTCCCCTTTTGTATACCGGTACGTAAGGGCTGATTTCCTTGAAACCTTGCGTTGTTTGTGATTAGAGTGAGTAGTCAATTGAAACATGTGTTTTATGATGTGTGCTACATGTAAGGGCCTCCTTTCATGAAAGTTTGCGTTGCTTGCGGTTAGAGTGAGTAGCCAATTGAAGCAAGTGTAATACGTACAACACGCAATAAGACACGTGTTTCAGTTGGCTACTCGCCCAAATCGCGAGCAACGCAAGCTTTTGTCGAAATCAACCCGATTAAAGTGAGTAGCCAATTGAAGCACGTGTTTTATTATGTAATACGTAGAACATGCAATAAAACACGTGTTTCAATTGGCTATTCACCCAAATCGTAAGTAACGAAGCTTACATGAAAATCAGCCTTAATGGTAGGTCTCTACTACGCCAAATTTCTGTGCATGCTCATGTTAGTAAGGGCTGTATGAGAACGACGAAAACTAAGGTCACGCTCGCAATAGCAAGACGCAAGACGTAGATGCTGCTATCACAGCTTACGGGGTTGCCAGATACTTGGAGCGAAAACTACGTAAGAGTGTATCGCTGTCGGAATTTTAAACGGAAGTTGAGTCAACAACGCGTCACTACTAGCTTGTTACGTAACACGTGAACTGTAAATACAACTTCAGAAACATATTCTGCAATGGTGCCTCGGTGGCCTGGTAATTAAGGTTCAATCCAAGTGGGTTTTCCCGCCTTTTTCGTTTTACGTCAATTATTCAAATTTCTGTACAGGAAAACAGAAATTAACTTTCACGGACCAAAGTTCGTTTCGTCCTTCAACAATGAGTACATTTAATTTTAACAAAATGTTGATAGTAAACTCAGGATTGTGTGCAGACACTTTTAGAACAGAATAATGTCCTAAAAGTGTCTGCACACAATCCTGCAGTTACTACTAGCATTTAATTAAAACTAAATGAATTCATTGTTGAAGGTCGAAACGAACTTTGACCCGTGAAAGTTAATTTCTGTTTTCCTCTACTGAAATTCGAATAATTGACTTAAAACGAAAAAGGCGGGAAAACCCACTTGGATTGAGCCTTAAAGCATCGGCTTCTTAACGAAAGAACCCGGATTCGACTCCCGGCAGAGTGAACGCTTTTTTTCTTTTTCTATCAAAATATATTTTCATACATATGTTTATATGTATTATTAATAATTGTTTTCTTGCACTTTTCGTAGATTATCTTAAATTAGTGACCATATGAACGTGGAGGTTAGGTGCGGTCATGTATCTTTACAAAATATATTTTCATATGTTCATGTTTATTATTAATAATTCCTTCCTTGCATTTTCGTAAATTATCTTAAATTAGGTAAACATACGAACGTGGAGGTTAGGTGCGGTCATGTATCTTTACACTCTGTGTCCTTGACTCAACTTCCGTTCAAAATTCCGACAACGATACGCTCGTAAACTACGTACATGCTTTTGTTCATTGTATGTATGTTGGATACTTTCACATTCAACCAGCGTTTTTAAATGTACTCACACAGTATGAAATATTTCCGGAACATTTTAGAAGCATTTTCGTTATTTATAAAACAGTTTCTTTTCTGGAACATGATTAAAAATATTTTATTTTATATACTGACAAGGTTTTTACTTGACTTACAAGACAAGATTATTTTGTAATTGTTTCCATTTTTTAAAATATATAATTTAAATTATATTTTGCACTATTACTTCAAGCTTTTGTTTCAATTGTGCTCAGAAATAAAAATAAATACACATGTTTCATCAACATGTTAGCCTAAATGTCACTTTTTATAAACCTATGTTGAACAACATTTGATCATTTTGAATTTTATCGCCATAGAATTTCGAGGTTTCTCCCACAAAGCTAATATCTAGTAACTTTGTGAACGAAGATAACAGTTTCAAACTTCTGAGTAGTAAGAAAATAATCTAGGGTTGTCATGACCTTTAGAAAGTCCTTGTTAACTTGCTTCCGCACAAAAAAATGGCTTAATGTAGACTCACCATTAGACTTGTCATTTCTTTGTTGCATAAAAACTGTACTTTTAAATCTATACTACGCTAATATATATCTCTAAGCGAATCTTTCTTAAGCATTGTCCTGATCTCTCTCCCCAATTATCCGATAAAATAAGTTAAACTTAAATCCCACTTAAAAAAACAGTATTGTAAAAAAAAGAAAGAAAAGTTTACCTGGGAGGAAACTGAATTCCGGCTAACGATCCGACGCTCCACTGCCTATGTTACGCCGCCAATTCCCAAATAACTCGTTGGAAAGAGCTTTTATCCTCCCGTCAAGTAATTGTAACAGTAGCTTATAGCTGGCAGTGTAGTCAAGCTTCCCTGGATATTTCTTTCTCGAGTTCATCAGTTACTGTTTACATGTAATAAGCAATTCGCAATCGTAACTCTCACTTTAAATTTCAGAGCTTCCGTGTGAATTCAAGTTGTATTTTCCCGGATATTTGCAACTCTATTCTTTTTCATTGAATATTACATAGTGAGGGGGCGCGGTGGATCAATGGTAGAGCGCTCACCTCCGGTGCATGAGGTCTTCGGTCGATGTGGGCTTTGTGGTGGATAAACACCACCGCATGAGTGGGTTTTCTTGGGGTTCTCCCAATTACTCCTACTTTCTTCATTTCACCAATTCATGCATCATCATCCATTCAGCCTGAGCCAAAGTAGCCGAAGGCCTTAAAATGAAATTCAAATTCAAATGACATAGTGAGGCAGACAAAAATAAAGCACGTCTAGCACTGTCACCGCACACAAACAGTGATGCCGGTCAGTCCCGGCTCGCGGGGCGGAGATACAAAATAATTGAAGTCATAGTCTTTCTACTACTATTACCACTGCAATCTAGACCAAGAACGAGACTAAGGTTCAGGAATCGAAACGAGACCGAGACTCTATACATCGAGACTTACTCGAGACGAGAGCAAAACCGAGACTTATCCATCGAGACGAGACCGAGACTTACCTTTCGAGACTCTCGTCTCGATCGAGACTATAAGCTTTATTTTCATGAATGTCGATAATATTAATTAAATGCTTTTGTTCATGTTGTTTCGCACTAGAGAAAGTCTCGTGATAGTTTCATTCTGATAAATTTTATTTAAAATGTTACATTACAGTTTAAAAATATTACTATAAGTCATATACTGTAAGTAGTCAGTTATCAATGCTAAAACTATTTTCTGTTGTCTTTCAATAATAATATAAAAGTGTTGGAGATTGTTTCGGGAACGGATAAATACATACATCTATTTTCTTCTGTGAATTTTAATCCCTCCCTGTTGATAGTCTTTTACTTGTGTTGACACTCTCCCATTTATATCAGCCTCTGCTAGACTGATGCCGTAAAGACTGTAAAGCATACGTCAAGAAATCAAACTGTCTAAATTGTAATATAGCTTTTTTCTTATTTACTTATTATATTTTTTTAAAAACGGAAAGTTTTTTTGCAATACTAACCGGTATTTTAGAAAAGATGGATAAAATAGATATTTCTACGTATATGGAAACAAGCAAGTCGAAGCTTAGTCGCCGGACACCTCAACTATATTCATAGCCCTGATAGTTTCTTATTTAAAGGTTGTCGACAGACAGTCATAGCGATTTTATAAGGCTTCCCAGCACTTGTTGCTGAAGCCTAAATGTTGTCTAAATTTTCCTTTAGGAACTTCGTAGTTTATGCAGAGGGAATTCTGCTCAAACTATCACGTACATTCGATAACAGCAGTATTGTTTTTATAAAAAACAAGTGAGGTGGAGGGAACGTCAAATTTTGATTATCCATATGTCGTTGGTGAAGTTTCACCGAGACCTCTCGAACGACAACTCAAGCACCTTCATAGCCCTAGTAGTTCCTGACTCGAAAGTTGTCGACAGACGGACATAGAGGTGATATAAGATTGTACATAGTATGCCTTGTCTTAGACACAGTAAAGTTAATTTTTTTTACCTCTTAAGTCATGCTTTGCTAGGATTTTTAGAATGACATTTTCATCTAATAACACGTTGAAATACCAATGTGCTTATTTCAGTTTATACGATTCGCAATACACTATTTCAAAGTAGCGCCTACCGGGAACACACTTCACTCTTTCCTTTTTTGCTTTAATGTATGAACGTGCATCTGTAACCCATACCTATGAATTGGTTCTTTTAATCAATCAAGAGACGTATTGTAAACTAATTGATTCGTGTGGCTATGGAGTTTGGTAAATGCTATTTTCAATTTCTTTATATTTGATTATTTCCTTGTACAAAAGTTCACAATAAGTAAAATCTTTGTCACGTTCACGTACTGTACACTGTTAAAGATTTTGTTAACGTTTCTATGAATTCTAAGGGAAGTTCCTAAGCATTTTTAGTACGGTATTTCATGTTGTTTCCCAGTAATGGAGGAAAACTCAAAAGACTTTTTGTATGATTATCTGGATATTTTTCGTTTTCAGTTCTGCACATGCGCAGAATGAGAAAGCTACTTCTTGGATCAAGAGTTTGCTGCCACCATTTTGTTAGTTCTTATTTTGGTAGATTTTTTTTTCTTTTGCTCCCAACATTTCTGAGAACTGTATGATGAACGCCTTTTATTAACCAATAACTGAAAATTCCCAGTAGTTATGGTTTCCTAGCTTTTCTCAGGAATGTTTCGGAAAATCTTTAACAGTTTACGTTCATTTATTTCTATAAATCTGTTAGAAAATTTCGACTAAAATGTAAGTTTTTCATTTTTAACGTAATAGTTACTCAGTCAATTTAAACATAATTTAGGAATAGCAAAACTTAAATGTTACGTATAACAATTTCACAATTTGTGGTATAACATGGATCTGTTTCCATAACAGAAATATTTTCATGTGTCTCACTTATTGGTATTCTATATATCCTAAGTAAAGCTTTACGTTACTTTAAAATCGTAAAGTTTTCCTCTCTATTTCAGATATTATTTCTAATCTAAAGCCCAAATTAACAATGTAACAAACAATGTTAATATCATATTAATATTCTTATTCTTGTACTGAGATCGGAAAGTATGCATACTCATTTCAAATAAGTCAAGGAACAGCAACTTTTAGTCTATAGTCTTTCGATACTTTCCAGACGAGACCAAGACAAGATCGAAACTAACGTGTCGAGACTCGAGACCGAGACAGGACTAAGGTTTACAATCGAGACCGAGACCAAGACCAAGACCGGAATTTTCAGATCGAGATGAGACCAAGACCAAGGCTTCACTAAAAATTTCGAGAAGAGAACGAGACTGATGTTCTCGTCTCGATACCATTCCTACTTTATCTTGAGAAAGCCCGTCAGAATCCAAATCCCGCCTCTCTTCTTTCGAGTGCTAACTCATAATCCGCGATCTTGCCTTCTTGATCACGGAGATTTCGTTCACAAGCGATGAATCCCTATAAGACCAGTATTTGGTCCAAAAATTTCTCAAAATAAAGATAGTATTGCTTGAAAATTTAATAATGTATTAAAATGTACCTTTCCAAATTAATGTTTCTCTGATTTCATTGGGGTATTACAGAAATCTGACAATTGACTAATAGGGTAGACCGGGGCTACTATTTGAGTATAGTAAGAGAAAAGTCAAAATTTCCAAAAACGGACGTACTTTAGAGTTGAAATAATTATGCCATAATCTACGTACACTATTATAGTACAACATATTAAAGAATAAAGAACCTGTTAAGTCATAGAAATTCTGAAAACGAATTTAAAATAAAAATGGCAGAATTCGAGACTAGTAATAATCATGGGGCTATTTGGGTCGCTCAGGGAGCTATTTGGGGCTTTCGCTGTATCAACATTATTTACATTAATCACCTTAGCGTTCATGTATATTCTTTAATTATACCGTTTTCTATATAATTTGTGAAAAACAACATTAATAAACATTTCCCCTCAACACTTCATTGACGGAACCACTATCTGATAAGGAAACATGACAAGCCGGTAGTAGATTGTTGACGAATTCTTCTCTCATACGCTGACCTGTAAAAATAACAAATGGTGGGATGTATTGTCCAACTGCGTTCCAAGAGACTATCACAATGACATTCTCGCCTCTTTCGACGCTAGTGAGAGCAATCACTTCTTTTTCCCCTTCTTGGCAATGACCTTGTTTGGATTCTTGTTAAGAAAAAATCCTGTTTCATCCACGTTGTATATACGCTGTGGTTTTGTGTTGACACTAATCGTCGAAGTAACAGATTTCAACAGTTAAAAAATCACTCACAGTTTCCTTATTAATTTTCTCAGCACGAGCTCTTGAAAGTCCCTCAGACTTTCGTAATGATAAGTTCGGATGTCTTTTCATGAAACTTGAAAAACAATCTTCACCAGCTAATCCTTTGTGTTTCCAAGGCTGCGGAATTTAATTTATTATTACATTTCGATGCACAGCTTTACGAATCGTTTTAGGGGTGAAGCCTAGTCTTTTTCCCGCGAGAGTCAAAATTCGCAACACGAACTCTTCCTCCTGTCCTTCTGTCAGTACTGTGAGGTGTCCTATGGCTTTCGGTTTTGCACTTTAAACTACTTCATCATTATCACCCAAGATTAGTCTCAACCTATCGACCTGCACTTTCCCTCGCAAAGTTTAAAATTTACATTGCAGAGCTGTGAAGCCCCACGTAAACTCAAATCACCTTTTGTTACACTTTGGATGACCATCTCCATGTGTTCATTATTTCACTTGTTGTATTTATGTTTTGATTTGTATGTCCGTATCATCTAAAAAGAAAATGAAATGTTTTGTTTAACATACATGCATCATATAGTCTAACACAAAATTCAAATTCATAAATTAAATAAATTCATGTAAGTTTACACCTGACTCAAATAGCCCCGTTTCGCACATGCTTACGTAGGAACGTACTACTTTCATACTAGACAGAGGAGAGCACCAAAAATGGCGTTTATAACATGCAGACGTTCTGTTTTACGTGTACGGTAATAATTTTACAAATATATGCATTTACACAGGCTCAGTACCTTATATCATACAGTCACTATTTTATATCAGAGCAAAATATGAAGTACTGCAACTCACCTTGCTTAGAATAGTCGCAAATTCACAGCAACTGATAAGAAAGCAGCAGATCAAAGACACACACACCCTTCCCTTTGTTAACGAACTCACGACTGAAAGCAGGTTCAGCGTACTGGTGCGCATATTAAATGCGCAGTGGCATTTTCTCTTAAGTTTGACTCAATATCCCCTTGACTCAAATAGCCCCGGTCTACCCTACATATATTTTTAAAATGTAGAATGCGGATATTCTTTTGTACTTTGCATAGGCTATGGATTTTATATGTCGTATTATACTATTATCTTTGAATACGTAGCAGACGACATCAGAAGGTATCTCACTTTAAGAAACTGCTTCTCGAATCCGCTCAGTATAAAAATCTTCTGCAAATTACTAAATTTGGACTTCTTCTAATCTCAGGTTTTGTACGCAGTAAATTATTGTAAGTCTTCTCTAAACCTGTTAAAGTTAGTTGCAGTTTTAGATGCTAACTGCTCGACTAGTACGAACATCACAAAACAACTCACCGTGTGCTACATTAAAACTAGTTTTGCATTCTAAAAAATCTCATATATTTTCAGTTACAGTACCTAATGGAACAACGTACGTGGTATTTCTGTGCTGTTTTTCTACTTACTATTGGAGTTTCATCTGCTTCTGTGAAGAATATAAAACAGAAAGGAAACACAGGTATGTTAGTAATAGTTATATTCAATACAGAAAGAAAATATTTCCAAAATAATGTTAAAAATTATTTGTATATTCATTAAGGATGCATTTTTAAAGAATTTTCAAAAATATTTTCTGAATTATATAGATTATATTTCGAAACATATTCATATAACGAAAATATTGTATGAATATTTTTTTCTTTTTTAAAAAAAAGAAGTTTATATTTTAAATATAGCGTATATCATTCAAAAAAACATTTTCGGACTTTTTAATTATTTCTTAATGCTTGTAGGATTCATTTTTAAATAGAAATATTACTTTAAAGTATTTCAGTTTTGAAATATTTGTCTACTGCATGAATATACATACAACGAAAAGGTTCCAAGAAGGTTTTCAATACATATTAAATTAAAAAAAAAATGGTTCTAAAAGTATAAATTCGAACTCTAACTAGAAGTTATTTCCCCTATTTTTTTAATACGGTAAATGACAAGCAACAACAACATTTTGAAAAGCGACCCGGATAATATATAGAGTAAGTGGGGCGGGGGGTGAAATGCCCAGTGGGGTAAAATGCACACCCTCTAAAAACACGGAAGGAAATATGAAGTGACAACAGTCATACGATTGAGTGAAGGCGCAATTATATGGAAGACGAAGGTGATTGTGTGAAGAAAGTGAAGACATGGAGGCTAATTTAAATGTGCTAAGTACATAATTTTTACTTGTAATGTTTTATTGAATGTTTCAAATTTAGGGAGACAGAATGATTACAATTACACTGCTGTATTAGCGAATCCAATGAATGTGCGTAACGAACAAAGTAGGGTTCTGTTGTTCTGATGCAATAGCGGGTAGACGCCATGCCATGCAGTGTTGGACGTTGCATGAACTGAAACTATCGTGTTTGACATCGGAATGATTTTGCCCAATAGCCGTCGGAGTTAATAGCCTGTGGGCGTTTTACGCCACGTATTGCCATGCTAGTAAACACGGTAGTACGCTTTAAAGCTGTGTAATTGTCCCTGTCTTAGAAGAGGAGGAACATGTAAATTCATTTCATTTCCTTCAGTGAGTGTGATATATTTTTTTTTTTTTATTTTCAGTTAGTCTAATTTTTCCCTAAGACTGCTTAATGTTATTAGTATTGTGTTGTGCAAAACAAACTTATATCTTACCATTATACTGAAGCTAAACAAGCTTTTCCATTTCGTATTTTCAGTTACTATGTATTTTTAGTGTTGTCACGAGACGAGACGAGACAGAGAAAATGGCTATAGAAAACGAGACGGGACAGAGCTCTCGTAATGCAAAGTATAATATTTTCGAGACGAGAAACTCTCTGGACAAGATATTTTCGAGACGAGAAAGCCTAAATCTCGTCTCGTCGGCAACACTAGTATTTTTCTATTCTGTATTTTCCAAGCCTGTCAATGGTAAGGAAGTAGTAGGAACTTCATGCTTTATAGGCTAGTGTTTGTGACTTCTACCGTCATATAATTTCCTGTATTATGACTAGCTTCTATCGTAACATCATTTCCATTGCTATAACAGTATAGTGTTGGTGTGCATGGGCATATTACCGCACGATAGTGGGCGTTTTACGCCGATGGTGGGGTACTATGCCCATATCGCTCTTACGTTACAAACATCAGTGTATCTCCTACAGTATGTAATACTATATAATCTAGCGTCCAGGCAGAAATACTGAAAGATATACATCGCATTTGGTATGTTCTCTTTTCCTGTAGGTTTCCATTCATAGTCATAAATAAGAAAATATGAAAAAGTAGGCATTTCACCCCCGATGACTCTATGGATGTGAACTGCTTAACATTTTGACATTGTTTATTTTATCTGAGAAGTTTTAATTCCCGTAATGTTGGACGTCATACGTCGGGTTTTCAAATCTCTCATTTATAGCTAAACTATTCAAATTGTGGGTTAGTTCGTTTGAAAGTCATTCATAAATATTATCAGGGGCCGCTTTCCAAAATTACACTCTTGCTCGTCACGGTGCAGCGATTTAAAAAGTATATAAATTAGGCATAGAGCAGAAGCCTCTTAAAATGTTTTCAAAATTTATAATGAAAATATAGATGCTGCATGTGGTCCAGAAAAAAATTTCGAACATGTTTTTAAAATGCATCCTTAATATACAGTATAGGATTTATTTTTAATACTTTAAAAAGATTTCTTTTTTTCCTGCTGCATAGTAATATGATGTGTACTTGTATTTGAGACGTCCATTTCGAGAACGATCCTTGTACGTACAAGTACCATGATTGAAACCATGAGATGCAGAACAGCACAATTCCATTAATAAAAAACATTCAATAGATCATTTTGAGAAAATCAAGATTACTTTTGTGTGGTTACAAAAGTTCAGCCATAACTTAGATCATATACGAATGTCAAAAAGTGGAATTGTGCTGTTTTTCATCTCATGGTTTCAATTGTTGATCAATCAACGAAAGTTCTGTCTAGATCTAGGAAAATTTTGAAGCTCTTAATATCATACCATACAAGTGACATAAGAAATAAAGAGATATGCTGAGAAGTGAAAATATTCAAATTTGTGTTACATACGAGATCGTCGTTCAAGAGACGAACTGCTGTAGTTTCATTTTCACTACTTTTACATTTCATTTCATACCTTCCAAAGTAAATTCTCTATGTTCCTGAAACTCGAACTTAAGTTAGCTATTATAGGTCTATAGCTAATCTAAGTTCAATGTTTAATAACATAGACAATTCGCTTTAGAAGATAGCAAAGGAAATGGAAAAGTTGTGAAATTGAAGTTAAGCCAGTTTGTATCTTAAACGACGATATTTTGTGTTATATAAAAGAGGAACTCAAACTTTTAAAAATCATTCACTACCACTTGCATTCCGTTTCTTCTGATTTCCCTAATTTTTAAATTTTGTTCAGTAGAACCCTTTTGGAAATGATCTAAACATTTGTAAATTTCAGTTACGTTTTTCTAATTAATTCTTTTAAAACTTGGCATTTCCTATATCGTTAGTGGTTAGGCTTCTCTCCTCGTAATTGAAGGTTCTATGGAATGACACATTGGTTCGTAAATTTCTTAAACGTTGAAGTCCTATCTGAAGGACGTCAATATATTACCTTGAGAACTTTGCGTCACTGATCTATTATCGGGCAGAACACGTATCAACATCCTATGCTGAACATGTAAAAACAGTCAGTTTGCGTGTCATTTGGCCCTTTTCTACTTTCTTGTTCCCAGAGGCGTCAAATCTGTAGAAACTATATAGTCCACATTTCAATCAGTCAGTACATTTCACTAGTGAAATCACGTAACTTTCCAATCACCTACTTCCTACTAACGCAACTGTGGAACGTAGGAAATCACTATATTTCCTTTCACGTTGAAGACTGACAACAGTGAAAGTTTCCATGGCAACTTCTGTTCTATGAATTACGTCCGTTTCGTCTTTCTTGACGTTCCTAAAGCTCACTCTTCGCGAAACAAGGACTTTTGTTTGGTTTTATAGGCTTTCCCACCGATAGGTCCTCAGTTATTACAGATGATTGAATATGCTATCTGTTCTCCTTAAAATGTACTTCATCAGCTGTGGTTTTGGTTCTTGTGTTTATATTACTCTAATAATGTACGCTATTCAATCAAGCATTCTGTGTTCCTGAAAAGGAATCTTTCTGTATAATTAAATAAAATGTCGTTTTTTTTCTCTTTTCACAGCAACCTCACAAGATGTTTTCCCATGTCCATCAGAAGGTTTCTATCCACATCCCAGAATATGCAGTAAGTTCTATCGTTGCGTAAATCAAGATGGACCTTTAACAGTTTTCCATTTTGACTGCGGACCTGGAACGGTTTTTGATACACGACACAACATATGCAATTATAGATACGCCATACCTCCTCGACCTGGCTGCTATGGTATTTTAGACGAAGACGGTCGCGATAATCATTTTCCTGAAGAAGAACTGCCTTCCGATGTTCAACCTGGTAATTGGCCTCCTCCATTTCCTCAAACACCGCCCAAATTTCCCCCTGACACTCCTGTAGTACCTCACTTACCTGAACAGCCACATTTGCCAAATCATCCGGACGATACTGAAGTTGAAGAACCGATAGAACCGCCAGAAATACCTGATTATACTCCTAAACTACCAGAATTACCTCCGCCCCCGCCTGAAAGACCACAAGTGTTTCCAACAAGAAGACCAGTTATACCAGTAGGTCAACAACCACAATTTCCAAATCAACCAAATATTCCTGACGGTAGAGAGCCAATAGAGCCACCAGAATTACCCAATTATGGTCCTGGAGAAATTCCAGTTTTACCATCTACTTCTGATAGAAGACCACAAGTTTTCCCTACAAGAAGACCACAAGTTTTCCCAACAAGAAGACCGCCCCTTTCTTTTCCTCAAGTTCCACTGACACCAGGAGGTGTTAAAGGTCCACGAAAACTTGGCGCAGAACCATCAGTAGATGAATCAACTTATGATGGACTCCCAGATAATGACAACTTATCTCAGCAAAAAGGATTCAACAACGAAACTAATCAACAACAACAAGGAATCAACCTCGGCCAATCGCCGTCAAGACCTCAAGTTCACGTTCCTTACGATTGGTCGCCAGGAAGCAAAAACATTCAAACAGAGTCCAAAGATTCGTTAAATCAACCACTAAATCTAGATTTTGATATAGATCCAAGAACGAATGAACAAACCCAGGGATTAGAATCCACTGAAGGTCTTGCTCAACATGAATATGTAGATGTTCGTGTGATACCAGATGATTAGTTCGTGACGAATGACTGATGGTTATTTATAAAAAGAAGTGAAATTGTGATAATGCAACCAAGTTGTCCGGAATATGAGTTGTCATTGATTACATTTCGTTAAAATATAGTTTTGTTAAAAGGATTAATTTATTATTTTCTCAAGTTTAAAATTAATTTCATGGTTTCGAATGAACGAGACGGATTATCCTAAAGTCTATTTATATTATTTATGAAGCATGACTGTAATTTTGTAGAATAGAAATAAGCTGAAATATTACCACTAATGAATTTTTTATTTTCCTTCCCCATTTTAAAACAATTTTATTTACTTATTTAACAGACATTTTACAAAGTTTATTAACAACAAAGGAAAGGAGTTGAAAAGGAATAGGTCCTGGTCTTATTTAATGTACTATGTCAGCATTTGCTTTGTGCCATCCAGGTAAACCTATATACCAAGACGGGTGGCGGCTGGGCGTGAACCCACGATCTTCTGAAAGTAAAGAGAACATTCTATCAACTGAGCTACGAGTGCCCTAACGTTTCGAGATGTATTTACTATTTCATTAAAGTATATTGGTGTAATATGGAATCAAGAAGTCATTAGCATGATTTAATGATAGTTCAGTCAAAAGTAGTTTAGCCTTCCCCATTCGCCCTATCGTCTTTTACGCTGTTCTTTTTGTCTTCACTCGAAAATAAATACAATTCTTGTTTACATCTTGTTAAAGATCCTCTGATATTGTCCCAGTTTTCTGCACAACAAATGTAAACTTAGATTCATGAAAAATTGCTGATGAATAACATTTGTACATATACTTCGTATACTACCCATAGTATCAAAAATCCCTTTCAGTAGGCCTACAGGCTGAGGTAGATTTCAAAGTTATTTTTATTTTCAAAAATTCAAATCTCGCCTTATATGAGAGTTATCGAGAAACTGTTTATTTATTTGTAGATTATTCATCTGTTCAACGATACCCCCCAGAAGACGTATCTATCTATCTATCTATCTATCTATCTATCTATCTATCTATCTAT
>JAGDQP010030092.1:260-22869 GCA_022664845.1 Lepisma saccharinum | reverse complement strand
TAATTTCAACAAGGATACTATCACTTTTGGGAAGATTAATCCTAAGCAAAAAACTTGAATGTAAACCCAAGCATTTTCTGTAAGTTATGCATATTTGTAATTAATATCTACATTAGGAAGGAAACTAGTACGGAGTTTCTGGGAAATCATTTTCACGGGAAATTAATATGTTAAAGACAATAAATACCTTATTACGAATGATACATGATACATTGACTTGCTAGCACTACATTGCTGCTTTATCAGGTGATAGATAAAGCTGGAGAGCCCCAAAGTCACGATCGATCTGCAACCTATGGTCGTACGACCTTCAACGTCATGCGTTAGCAGCAGCATATACATTCATTAATGTGCTTCCTAAGTCTAAATCTGCAACCTTCTGCAAAGGTTTTCTCCTGTGCCCTTTTAACAGTACTTCAAAGTATACTTTGGTTTCAAAATCGTCGTGGGAAGTGGTGGCGAAAGCTTTGTAACTCAAGATAACCTTTAAAGTTACACGCCTTACATACAAATTGTTTATCTGAACACAGAAATACTTGAATGCTGTTTTCTTTGCGTTAGGGGTATGTTACGAGTCTGCTTAACCAAATCATGGTGACTTGCGGAAAAAAAAAGGAAAATAATAATAATTGTAAGAAAAAGTTTTTAAAATGTGTAGAAAATGCAACATGGAAATTGCATTTTTGGGACACCTTACTTTGCGGCTGTAAAAGTAAAAGAAATAATAAATGTAACGAGTAATTTCTTTCACAGGCAGATACTCCATTTTGATATCTAGATGTAACTTTGTTATATGGTACATTCCAGCGAAAAGTGGACATTGTCAGGTCTACATTCATGTTCTTTTTTCCGTTATGTAGTTCCGTGTTTCGCACGTACAAGTATTCAATATCCCAGAAATAAGCCCTGAGTTATGTGATGCGGCAGCCATGTTGATTGTTTAATACATCTCGGAGTTAAATTGTTGTTGTACATATTTTTACCGTATTTACGCTGGACACCACCACCAGTGCAAGGTTTTGAAAGAATTTGGTACATGAACATATTAAATGTGTCTAACAAATAGTTCAGCAGACAAATAATTTCAAAATATTCCGTATGTACACATATTTCGATGTATATTTTGGAGGTGGTTTACCTTGTTACGTGTTTTACGAAATTACAAAAAAAAAAAAAATAGCGCTGCTTCTAAACCAGTGGCTAGTTTTCTACAATAGTTAACAAACTTCTAATGGTTGTCAAGTGTAATAAATTGCTGCAGCCAAACCATAGGAAAGTAAGATAACTGAGAAAAAAAGCGTAACGGACGTAACACCCTATCCTATATACAGTATATACTACCACGTAACAATGACACGTTTATTGGAAGTTGTTGTTACTTTCACAAGCAAAATCTCACAGATTATCATCGACGTGCATTAATATATATTGCCCTTGTTTGTATGGAATTCGTCTTTGCGTCAGAACAAATGTAAGCAAAGATTACCATCATTAATAATACAAACATTACAAAACAGCGAAGGGTAATTTTTGCATAGGTTGCAACAAACTTACAAATATATTTCTACATTTAAAATAATTTTAGGAATATTATTAGCATATAGTTGTCAGATGATTAACAGGATTGAATGGATGTTTATATATTCTACTGTAAGCTCTTGTCATTCTTGATTTTATTCTTTGGCTCTCTTCTCATCAGGCCAATCTGCAAACATCGATAAATCAGCTTTTCCATGTTGTTATATTTCTTTGTCAAGGTCTTCTGGAAACTAATTTTTAAGCATGAACTATAAATGTAAGTAGTCCTTTATAAATTTGCTCTATTCTAGGATACTGAGAAGATTTGTGAATGCGTATCTTGAAATAATGAATGTTACATTTGACATTATTTCACATTATCACAAAAAAGTCTATTTTTGACTCGCTCACGTAACACAGTCATACTCTATTTCTATAAACATTGGAAAGCAGCAAATAAAGGAGCATAGATTACAAACAAATGATGACAAGAAAAGCAGCAATGAAGAAAAATGCCAGAGATCACAGACGAATATTCAATCGGGTTGCAACAAGGCACACGTAAGTATCAAAGAAAGAATGCAACGGACGAGAAGGGAGATGCAATTCATGTAGATCCACCTTCATCACGTTCGACATATTTTACACCGCAATTATATGTTAAAAGTGTAAAAAAAAAGACTCCCAAAATCAGCAAGAAAATTGCACATACTTCTCGCCGCCAATAAATGGGTAACAATTCCCTAAGCAAGAAAAAATAATGGAGAAAACTAATAAACCTTGTCCTCCTACAATAAAACTTTTAGGGTTTAAAACATTATTACTTTAAGAGAAAATGCAGTTTTCCCTAAGGACTGAAAAGCTCATGTCCAATCCGTGTTACGTCCGTTACGAAAATTTAAAACTTTGTAACTTGTAAACTATTCAAGATACAATCATATTGTTTTCGCAGAATACAAATCAATTCATGGCCTACATTTGAGTAAAGTTTTAACTTTGAGATGTAACATTAACTTTATAAAAGACATACATAAATGTGTAAAAGTGCTGTGCGCTGGAATGCACCATATATACGAACGTTTCCTCTACTGTAAAGTTGATTTTTTTTATTTTTGCCAATTTTTTTAGCATTCAAGATCACTGTGTCTCGAAAACGTACTGAATCAGAAATAAATTGCAAATAGGCAAATCTGCCTTAAAACCTTACTAGCAAGGGGACCATCTATGAGATCATATCGAAACCTGCTCTGAAATTTTGATACAAATTTTTCTATAGCGAGGTAATATACAAAACATAGCTGCCCATATTAACTGCAAAGTAACAAAATAGGGGCTGGAATATTGGTGCGAAGTGTTCAAAAAGTGTATTCTTTTATCATTAAATCACTTCTGCTTCATTTTCGTCCTAGAATGAAACACTACCTAGGGTTGAATACTGCTCAATCACTATCTGAATTATACTCGTGGTGAGAGCCATCTATTAGTCTTACGGTGAACTATGTTCTGCAATTTAGTAGGTAATTTTTGAAGGGTATAGAGGAGAGAAATGTGTTGTATCGCGGATAATAAAAAACAACGTCTAACCTGATTTTTCTAACATATGTCAGTGAAATATATAAATGCGTATATGTCAAAAATCTACCCTGACTTTCGCAACATAACCTCATGTTTCCAACTTATAAAATGTAAACAAATGCAAAAGGAATCAAAAGAAAGCAATTCTTTATAAGTACAAAAAAGTCAAGTTATTTTTTTTTTTAAATAAACACGTTTTCGTTGTGTCAAAATCCGAAAAAATGGCACTTCCCGAGAAACGAACCCGGGCCGCCAACGTGCCAACCCGACACGCTAATTACTAGACCTGATAGCTACCAATTTATCAACGCTTTCGAACTCGTGGCAATGATAGATGCGATCATGGGCGGATCTAAGAGAGAGATCTCTGGGAGGGGATGAATTACTTTAAAAGCTACCGTTTTTTAGAGTGAAACATGTAAAGTTATTCTGAAATGATTGGGGGCAATGCCCTGTCATGCCCCTTCCATAAATCCGCCCATGGACGCGAATGTAATAGTGAACACTGGAAGCTGAGGATACTTCCACGAGAACATGCTTCTGGTTGTCACTGAAGGCACAACTGTGCTAGAATTATTTTGTCCATAGAGGGGGAGAAATATCTTGTGGGAATTTATGTAGCATTGTTCACAGAAACTATAAAAATAAGTGTTGGATTTAGGCAATTGAAACATTTTATTAAGGTCCTTAAACTTAAACATATGTCTACATGAATTAGTGAATACAGAGATATTTTAAGTCAACGCGCTTAAATCTCCTGAGGATGATAAAAGGAACTTAACTCTTCAGTACATAGGTCAGTTTTAAAAATGTCAAGAATTACACATCCATGTATTTTATTTCCGGGGTACAGCTGTTAAGAACTATATTTCATGTAAGTAAAGTGATTTATTATATATTTTACTATGCTTCGATTCAAAGTGACCACATTCTCTGTAGTGGTTCGCTGTTCTTGTCCAATTCTCGCATTTGTCGCAACAAGTGCAGATATTCATTAATGTGTTGCTTTTATCAGTATCTTTCCTTAGGAAAATCTGCTGGAATTGTAATATTTATGTACGCCGTAAATATTCACTATTAAACAGTGTTGAAGTTGGACCGGAACGCGCCGGAAAGGATTTCCGGCATAATTAAAATCTAGCTTCGAGAGTTCCGGTATAAATTCTGGAAGGTACAGACGCTGTAATCTCAAAAGTGTTTCTCAACTATATTTTGACAGTAAGTTTAATCATGACAGTAGCATCTTGATCAACAAGTATTGGACAAAATAATGTAAATACTAGTGAAAGTCGGAATACGATGTTGGTCCACCTTTAGCACGCAATACAACGTGAATTCTGGACGCAATAGACAGATACAAGTCCTGAATGGTAGTGAGTGGAATTTGAAGCCATTCTTCATGCAGCACAGTTTCCAGCTCAGGTAGAGACAAAGGAGGTGGAAATCAGCGCTAAACCCGGGTTTCCCTTAAGACCCAACAGAGGCTTGATGATATTCAGGTCTGGGGACTGCGCGGGCCAGGGAAGATGTTGAATCTTATCAGCATGTACGTGTAACCACTCTTGAGCAGGGCCAACGGTGTGAATGGGGGAAATTATCATCCTGGAATATAGCATTCCCGTCTGGAAAACAAGTTTACACCATTGGGTGTACCTGCTTACCCAAGAGTTCTCTATACACTGCTGCTGTGACCAAATCATGTAATGTGACAAGAGAGCTGCCGAATACCATGATATCCATAATGAAGTTGCCACCATGTTTCATAGTCGGGTGGAGACAGTCCACATAATCAAAGGCGTTCGCCGACAAACACGCATCCTGTGGTGTATCAGTCCACCGTCCAATTTTTGTGCACATTGCACCATACTTGTCTGTTCTATGAGCATTCTTGTCTGTTATTATAGGCTTGGGGATATCAACACGCCCATGGATACCCATTTAATGCAGTTCCAGCCTCACTGTTTTGCATGACACTGGGGTGTTTAGATTGCGACGTCAAAATCCGCTTGAAGGCTCGGTGGTTCCTATCCTGCAGCTTCGTCTTTCGACCACTATTGTGCTTCGCCGGCCGTGATTTACCGTGCACTGTGTATACGGACATGACTTTCGAGACTGTGGCTTGTGTTACACTGCATAATTTTGCTGTTTTTCTTACAGATGCCTCAGCTAGATAGGCACCCACAATTAGACCTCTTTGGAACTCCGTCAAGTTGGAATACTGGTCACTCACCACACATTCAAAACGTCCACAACCACACTGCCTCCACTATTACTGCACAGTCCATCCAACCTACTACAAACAAGAGACGGTTGATTTATGCAGTGCTCTGTGTTACCGAGTGCAGCTACAATATGCCCCACTTTTAACAAGCGTTTCCACTATTTTGTCCAATATCGGTGGTATGCTCGTCGTGACAATTTATTTTAACTATATATTTGTTTCTTAGAAAATAATTCACCACTAGCAACCATTCCTAAGTATTAATATGGTATTGGTTATGCGTGTTTAGCCTTTGATATGACCCTCTTAAATCACATGTTTATGTTGAAAGGCACATTGGTTATCCTTTTTACTATTGTAAAATTAAGTAAAACTGAATTTTGATAAATATGGGTTTATAATTGAGGACATTGCCGGAAGATGGGCACATAGACATATGTGCCCTTTTTTTCGGCAATCGCTTTAAACAATCCATCAAGTTATTTTCTACATGTCGTGCAAATTTCAAGTCAATATCTCTCTTTACATATTTTACGTCAGAGGCCAACCATTTACATAGTGGGACAGAACAATTGGTCTCCTCCGATCACACATAAAAATAAGTGAATTAACCCGTCACCGGGAAAAATACATCCTTTTCAATTGAAAGTGAATGGAAGAAATTAGTCCCATAGCTAAAATGGTGCTGAAAATGTTTTTTGAGCGTCCATTTGGAATCCAAGATGGCGACGTTTTCTAAACGTTGTAATATTTTCGTAAACTGCACTTGATAATACACCTTTATGCCGAATTTCGTAGTGCTAGCTCAAACGGTGTTCGATGTTTCAGTTCAGTCAAATTCCTGGAAAAGTAAATTGATATATTGTGTCCCTTACACCATACAAAACAAAAATCGTAAAGTATTAAATCTGGAGATCGTGATGGCCATTAGAAATTCTAGTTTTCTGCGGCTGTGGGACAGTAAAGTCATTTTGGAACATTTTAAATCCATGGTCACGGAAATTGCACTACGGACCGCGTGAACTGTTTTGGTGAGGTTGTGTAATCAGTACGTACGGACATACATCCTTAGATTGTGTGTCTATGATAGGAGAAATATTTGAAAAGGTCAATTATTTCCTAATCACTTTGTACTATTCTGGCATTCATTCAATGCAGTCATGCAGACTAAGGAAAAGTAATGGAATTTAATTATTTATGTGTTGACAGAACAAACAAGATATTAAAGAACCGGACCTGAGTCATTGTCTGTGTGTATTTTTTTTTTCCTGTTTCTTTTTGGTAATACATACACCTACATAAAGAATACAGGTAACGATGCAGGAAGTAGTCCGCCAGGGCCTATAAGTTGAAGTTACCATTTGTCCGGTGTGACAAAAGAAAAGCTCTGGAAAAACTCAATAATCGACCGCTGGTATCGAACCCAAAACCTCCTGAATGTAAAGTTAACTAACTTACGCCGGTTGATCTAAAATCTTGAAGTTATCGTAACTACGGGACAGATCACTAAATCATTTAGAAGATATTGTCATACGTTATTTCAATTATATTGACTGAGAATAGTAAGCTGGGCTGGTCATCTTTCTGGTATACATTTTAAATATCCCCGAATATTGAGCTTCTAGGAGGAAAAGCCAATTTCGTTCTACGAAAACTTTCTCTGAAATAAAGTTCATGTATATAGGATAGGTGACTATATTTTTTCCAGTGATTTCAGGGAGAATGGGGATAATTCAACTTCTTCCTTCTTGCACATGTAAATTTTTCTACCTAATCTCCATCTACATGAAAAATTACTCAATTCCTAATGTTTTTTTTATGCTTAATACTCCTTAAATTTGAAGTTTAGAAATGAGCGTGTACGTCAATCAGAAAATTCCTAATATAATTCTAGAAAAGAGAAATAACAAGGAATACAGAAAATTGCAGCTTCAAATCTCACTGCACACCGGTGGAGAATTTTTAAATAATATCAATATATCAACGTAAAATAAATGGATGAAAACAGCAATTGTGGTGAGTAATTTTCTGCCATGAAGCTCAGTGTTCTCTTTCGGTCAAATGAAAAGGTGGTCTCGAGCTGTTGAACAGCTGGGCAAATACAACGTTTTCAAAATAATCCACTTCTTGACGTTGAAAATGATGTTGATTCTAAACGTCGAATAAACCGTTGAACAGGCGGACATTTCCTTACATATGCAACGTTTAAATTACGTAGCGGAACTAACATTAAATCCACCGTTTCTCGATGCTTGTAAAAAAAAAAAAAAAAAAAAAAAAAAAAAAAAAAAAAAATTTTTGTAAACTTTATTTTTATATGGGCCAGTCTAGTAACGTCACGATTCGCTTTTAGTTATTAAAATCCACACCCATGCTCCTGCTGGGACTCGAACCCGGGACCTTGGAGCCGATAGCCTACCGCCGCAGACCTCTCGGCCACCCCACCGGCCTCAATGCTTTTGTGCTACTGGGGATTGGAAAGCTGAACTGAGGACATTCCCGGTAAAACCGAATCAAAATGTCGGTGTAATCGGGATTCAAATCCGCGCCACCTACCCAAGACTTATCCAAAACTGTAAAGGTTGAAACAGAAGGTAAGTGACCTAAATATGCGGTCATAAATTTCAGCAAGACAATTTGAATTTATTTATGGTTCTTAGACAGCTCTGACACAGGCCGGGATAGGGTAGTGAAGAAGATTGGGAAGACAGCGACCTGGGCTTTACTCAAAGTACTATCCCGGCATTCCCCTGGTGAAACTAAAGGAAATCCTAGAAAATCTCAGTCAGCGCGGAGTTCGAACCCGTGTTCATACACTTTGCTGATTGAAAGTCCGCAACTTTACCACCTGGACCACGGGGACTGACAGTAATCAGGACATATTTCATACAAAATATATAAATATACAAAAGTAATCAAATGCGGCCTCGTTTAAAGAGTACAAGAAGTGTGTTTTTCTCTTACAGCGTGGAGCGTAACGTTGTGTTCCCTTTTGCCTACGTAGAGAATTATTACTTTGCGATGAAGAAATTTTCTTCAGTTACGTCTGAAAACACTGCCTACTGGAGTCTCAGAAAGCGTCTCGCAATTCCCTGTTGGCGGATGTAGCAATGTTTGTTCGCTCTTTATTATCTCCGTTTCCGTCCCTCTCTCTTGGTCGAACTCTTCTGTCACAGCGGGAACTTCTGTGGCCAAGCGGTCGCTCGCTAACGACCAACTCCTAACAACGCGCGCCTGTGTCCATATATTCCTTTTTGTACGTATTCTCCTCGTTCTGTATGTGTGTGTGAGTGTGTGTGTGTGTGTGTGTGTACTTCGTTTGTAGTCCTCCAACTCGTATTTTTCCTTTCTTTGTTAACCGTGCAACAGCAAGTTGTGGCTACAACAAGGGTCAGCGCACGGTCTGCATGAAATTTGCTCACTTGCTAAGGTTTTGTAATCATTCCTTGAGGTCCTGAAACCAATTTTCAACTTCCACTTTGACCATTCTAATAAAAGAGGATTTTCAAATAAATCTACCATTATAATTTATCTTCCCTGACTTTACCTTCTTTACCTATATTATGGGTTTTTGCTTGTTTTGATCATATAATTATATGGTAGCCAGGGATTAATTTCGATCAAGGATCTGCATCAATTCGAAGAAAACAATACCATAGATCTTTGCGAGATTTCCTCCCAATCTCGATATCTGTTGACAGAAAAGTGATTGGTGGATATTTCTTATAAAACAACGTTGTATTGACTTGTTTCTTTTCATCTGATCGAAGTAGCCTCTGCATCGAACTAGCCCGAATCTACTATATTTGTTGTATTGCTCCGAGGTAGATAAATGGTTCGAGGTCCTCTGGGCAAGATGAACTAATGGTGGTTTACCGCTGGCATTCCTTGGGCGAAAATTGTGGATGCACTCACATTTTAAGTGGATTTCGAGCACAGCCAATTCTCTGTGTATATATAGGGGTTGGTGCGAATGAAATGACCGCTTTGACACCTGGTGGGAAACCCAACTCAGCAACACAAAACAAGGATCGACTGAGGTCATGCGTCTAACGTCACAAACCATATAAGTCCAGCAAACAGAGTGATGTACCCAGACAGTTATGAAGTAGTGTGTTACTGAACAGGGTCGTATGAAATTGCACCATGGAAAACACACAAATACGAGTGATTTTTCTTTATGAGTTCAAACTGTAACATACTTCACAGCAAGCCACCAAAAACATTAACAGGACAGGAGTGGCGAATGAACGCACCATTCGACGTTCGTTTTATCAAATTTTGTTCCGGTGACACAACATTGCAAAATGAGCCTCGTAGTCAACGACCAACATCATGTTTGAACGAGTTGCTCAGGAACACAGTGGAAGCGAACCCTCCTAAAAGTGTTCGTGCCTTTGCAGATACACCATATCACTGTCAGTCAGTGGCTCCGTGTGACCGGTATGGTGAACAAGTTTGACACCGGCCAACACGAATCGACGTCTAGATGTATGCGGTTCTCTGAGTGTAAGCGCGAAGGTTTCCTGCATCGGATTGTCACTTCAGATGAAAAATGGATCTGCTGTGACAATCGTCAACGGTCAAGATAATGGCTGGATCGTGATCAACGTTCAGAACGGTTTCCTAAACCACCTCTCCACCCACGGAAGATGTTGTTGCTGGTATCGTGGTATATGATAGGAATGATCCATCATGTCTTTCTCAGGCGAGGTGAAACCGTCACTGGATGAACTCCCTAAAATGCACTACAAACTTGTCCCTAACCGTCCAGCAATGGTCAACTGACATGATGTCCTCATGTTGCATGACAATACGTCACGCAAAGAACGGTGCAGTCTCTCCATGAGTCACAGTATGAAATCCTTCATCACCCACCGTACTCATCCGATTTTTCTCCCACTAAATACCACCTCTTCCGGCATCTCGATCACTTCTTGGTACGAAAGACATTCCCTGATGATCGGGCGGTGCAACATGCAGTTCAGGATTTTTTCACCTCGCAGACTGCAGATTTCTTTCGCCACGGGATTCAATCCTTCACTGTAAAAATAGGAGACACAGCATTCATCCAAAAAATGGAGGCAGCTGAGCTGCCTCCAATTTTGGATAACCTACATTCAGCCAGTTTTCGGTTGAACGTTTTACTTTCCGTAAAATTTGAAAATGTGTGTATACATTACATATATACGAGTGTTTCAACGTATTTCATTCAATCCGAGCATTTTTTAAAGTAGAAAAGAATAAAAGGAAATATTCCTTTAAAACTAAAAAAAAAAATAGTTGAAGTGGTTGGATTTCGATCCAGGGTCCACAAGCATACTGGTCAGACACTCTACAACCACTTCGCTACGAAGACAGTTGGTGACTCTGGCTTTCCGAGCGAGCTATGGTTGTACTGTGAAGGAGGTTAATTATTAACACGTGTTTGATTTTACTACGAGGAATGTCTCGTGAAAAAAGGAGAGATGTTTTTGCTACAGCGTAAAGATTTATACCCAACTTAATTTCTCGGCCCACCAGTAAACTGTTTGCTGTTCACAGTGGCAATGTAAATACTCAAAATGGCGGGACGTTCAGTGACAAGCAAGTAACGTTACTCCTGTTACTGGATTATAGAATATCCAACTAAGGCTTAAACTTCATCCACAAAAGTGAGTAACCTCAAAATTTCCTGTTTAGCTTACACTTCGATTAGAAAATGACCGAGTTTTAAGCGTAAAATAAGTTGAACATTCACAGACAAATCACTTTGGCCAGTTTCAACCCATTTTCAGTTAACGTTAAGCTAGCAGAAAACGCAAGAGAAAATAGGTCCCCTGATAAAGCCTTCAAGGTTCATCGCCTTCTCACGTCAGTGCATATCCGCACGACATGGCTTTCGACACTAGGCTTAACATTTAGGGGCTGTTCGATCATGTCTCAGCTTGTAATTTTACAAGAGGGAGCAAACTCCTATTTTGGCGTCCTTTCAAAAGAGTCGAAAGCGTATTATCTTCATTTGGCTCCCCCCCCCAAAGCGGGACACAGGCCCCCGTTTCGTCCCTCCTAGTTACGACTCTGGATTCAGATCATACTATACCAATACTTTAGCACAGATGAAAATAAAATTTGTCTTCCTAGAAATAGCTCAATTTTGTAAGACTCATTGTACTTAATCTAACTCAGATGGATTTGGTGTTAACCAGTTCCTTTCGTTAAGAGGTTATGGTCACATACTATGGTTGCCATACTAGGGTTGTTAAGAATCCCAAAACTGGCATTTAGCTATTAACTATAAGCTATTATAATAAATAATAACATTGTAGAAGTAGTAAACAAATTGAGAACACAGTTTCTGTACTTAATGACTTCAACTTATATAAATATTTAATTGCATCATTAATTCATATTCTGTTTTAAAGTCTCAAATATCCTAAATTTATAGATTGGGACTTCGACTCCGAAACCCCTGCGATATCTGTATTTTTCATTGTGTTCCGGATTTATCACTGGCATAGTTAGCAGCCCTATCACATACATTGTATCATGACGAAGTTAGTGCACAGGCTCGAGTCGTACAGATGGCAATTCCCAGAATTTCAGTCAATTTCTTATAGTTCTTAACCTAAGACCTTGGCTACTGCCTTTCCTCTTCCTTCTCCTATGAACACGAGGAACACTGAAGACAAGGATGGGCTGTGGCCAAAAGTAAATTAAAATAGTGAACAATACAAAATTTCAATAATTTGTGTTTTGTGTTATATTTCAGCTAATATTAACACTTTTTTTTTGTAAATAGTTCTTAACTAGTGTGGGTAAAAACGTGGAATAATATTGTGGGGGGGATTTGCAAGGAATATTCCCGAGGAAATCCCCCACAAGATTGAGGGTATGTACTGGTTTATTAACGAGCATTTTCGTACCTGAAATATCTGATGAATCAATCGCTATGGTAGAGCCACCTGTTACCGTTGCTTTGAACTATATGCTGCGATTGGATCGCGTATAATGAAAAAGAAACCTAATTTTTCTAACCTAACTAATGGCAGTGAGCTTTATAAAATTTCAAAATTGTTATAAAATTTCAAAATTGTAAAAAAAATGCTCCGAATGGATCTGAATTCAGGTCTCCAACTCACAAGCTGATGTACTATCCACTGAACCACGCCAGGAGCTTACAAACAGCGATTTGAAAGCTTTACCTACAGAGCACGTATACGTCACACGCGCGAAGATGATGCGGCCTTGCTGCATATTTAAGTCGCGATACTCTCTAGGCTTATTATTCAATGCTGTCAGCATAACATTTCTGTTAGAAACAGCACAGAAATGATTTCATTCTAAACAATAATGCAAAATATTATTGGTGCTCTTCGTTAATACGTTGTGACTCTTGGAGAACAGTTTACTTAATTTGTATTGAATAGAATTGTTCTTAAAGGACTTTTAACTTTCTGAACCTTGAAACCAACATTAATATAACTTTTAGATTAACTCTTACGTGACGTCATTCAAGTATCCAAGGATATTGGAATTAGAGGATTGGCTAACATAAAAAAACTGAATCCGAACCTCAAAACGAGAGTCCGCCATCTTGGGCTCCCCAGTCAAAATTTTGGACAGAGGTAAAAACTTAAAGTGAAAGTAATTAGCTAATCATGTAGAACGTAAGCATCCAATATGTAATTATGTCGGTATTGAATGATAATATACTGCAAATCCATCCAATTAACTGTTGTTTAGTGTCAACTTTCATGCTCTTCCACATCTGTGCACACCAAGATGGAGGAATGATGTTTCCACATTCGAATTTAGTTATTAAATTTTGACTTATTCTCATAATTCCAACATCTTTGGAGACTTTAATGACGTGACATGTGAGGCAACTTGTTAGTTCTATAAACGTTGCCTTAAAACTTCATGTAATATCAGGAAAAAAAAAAGTATTTAATTATTTTGGGAGGAAATTTATATTCTTGAGCAGAAAACTATATTTTCCTGATTGTTATTTTCCCATTCCACCGGAACATTTTCCACTACTCGTTACAATTCTCAACACGAATTTACTGCTGAAGCTATAGATAAGTTGTTATATCTCAATTACAGCAAAACACAACCTACCAAGCAATCATTGAAAACGAATAGTTGAAATTGCGCGGAATGGTCAAAAGCCTTTTCTAAATCTAGTTATATTCTGACAAAAGTACTATATCTCAACATTTAAGGTGATTCCCATTACAAAGCACAACAGAAGAATAACGTTTATACTTTACGTTCCGCTTCTACTGAAGGCATAAAGAAGGGGAGAGGGGATGTAAGTCAATAACAAAGCGAATTCGTTTTAGCTACACGTTGTTTCAATTTCAAAGAATTTGTCTCTTTCGTGTGGAGAAATGGAAGATAAATAAAGAGTGTTTCTAGAACGAAAATGTGAAATAAACGAGGTATTGTTTGTTAGTTTATCAAAACACCTTTTGCTTTATTTGAAAATGCAAATTCTTGACGTTTTACAAAGCCGCACGTAGATTTCGCATTTTCTCAACCTATTGTTCATTCTGTCCATCACATACGTTCTCAGCGTATATTTTCATCTAACAATTCCTTTTGTTTCGCCCTTAACGTTTCTCTTGCACTTTTGTTATTCTCCTATCCCCCCCTCTCTCTCTGTCTCTCTCTTGCTTTCTTTGTATATGTTTCTCTTCTTACTTGATCTGCTGCTGTTGTAGCCCTCCTCCTTTCCCCATCCTCATAACAGACCTGCAGGCCTTCATTTGTCATGAGAACAATATTTCAGACAACCTCCCACGCTAATGTCTTAGCAGCAGTTTATTGTACAAGATTTTCCTAACTCTGTTTTCAAGAATTATATATAGATAGATATATTTCTTGAATCTAAAATGTGTGCGTGTATATTTCGGGGGCGGTGAGCGAAGGAGAAATTGTAGGATAGGGGGCGACCCAGCCTTTCCCCCTTGACTGTCCCGCGTCTTTCCTCTCCGGATTTCTCCGCTGAGAACAAAATTCCTCTCAAAACCTCCTCGTTTCGTCTCTCTCTCTCTCTCTCTCTCTTCTCTTTCTATCTACCTCTTTCTCTCTTTCCGTTCCTCTCTCTTTTGCTCCGAAGGGAACAGAACTTCAGCATACAAATGTACGTCATTTGGAGGACCATGACGAACAGCATCTTGTGGATTCGACGGAATAAGTTTGTTGGTACTATCACGGACGAACTTGTCTTGTAAGTAAAAAATAAAAAAAACAAAGAAAGAAAGACTAGGGAAAAAATGTATATATATGAAAGGTCCGTGGGTAGTAGAAGAGGAGAAAGAATTAAAGTTAAGAAGGATTGGTGTCTGTAAACCATGAGCAGAAGTCGTTGTGCATAGTTGCAAACTGCAATAATCATAAATATCGTTATGGAATAAGAAAAACGTCAATAAAGCTTTAAATTATGTGGCACTGAGAGAAAGTATATTTTGCTCAAGGCTTTAAATTATGAGGCACTGAAAGCATATTTTCTCCCAAGCTTTAAATTATGCAGCACTGAAAGAATAATTTGCTCTTATATTGTGTTCAAACAAAGAGTGCTTTCACGTAGTGTAAAAATAACGAAAATCTATTGCATAAGCAGTTTAAACGTTGGTTATCAGTGTGTCTGAAGGCATAATTTCAGTTCAAGTATTTGGCCACTTTCTAGCAAACCTTGGCACGTAATTTTCTGCTGAAATGATGTCTATCATTCCATTAATACAAAATATAAAACAGTGACATCTGCTTATTATTTTTTATTTGTTGTCATAGTGACATAACAACTGTCACTCCATATCAGTCTTAGATTTGCGAACTTACCATTGATGATACCATTACAGTAATCATTGGATGCCAACATGAAATGGTTAATCATTGCTTAGGCTTTACTTAAGTACAACTAAAAGTTGGAGGTGAAAATTAATGAGAGAGAAAGGCGTTTGGTTGAGGAGTACACACACTGCTCGGTCGTTAATTAAGGAACAAAGAATGCTACACAAAGCACAACACGAAACCATACCCTTCTACGAAAGAACAATTAACGAACGCATTCCGAAGTCGCGTAATACAACAGTTGCAACAGTGCTTGTTAGTGTCCTAGGCTCTGAATACGGACCAATGAACGGTTAGATTGCCTGTGAACTACACAGAAGAAAGTTCCAGAGCTGAAAAGGTTGAATGTGGTAACAACAGTTGCCAGATGTGTTGTGGTAGTGTACCATCAGGAAATTACAAGCAGGGAAAGGCTGCCCAACGTGGCTAGGTAGCTCAATTTCTTTTCTTCGATGGTCAGCAGAAAGCGTTCAAGATAATACAAAATATCTCGCTGAGGTTCAGTGAAGACCGATCGCATGTAACATTAGGAACTGATGACAGATGTATCCACTTTGTAGCAACACTTTCATGAATATCAGCTCACCATTTTCCCGAAGAAAACACGCTATTGACATCAATTTAAGTCATGGACTGTTAAGTAGAAATTATTCAGCAAATAAAAACAGTAGCAAAATTGTTTTCATATTTTATTTAAATATCGATAACCCACATTAGAAGTCACTAAAAATGGTTCTCTTCATAATTTACAATGGCGTTAATTTGTAAAAGTTTTCAGCCTGTTTATTTACAAATTAATTTTAACTCCTTAGAGTTCAATTCAACAGAGAAGAGTAAAAGAAGAAACGGCAAAAGATTAATCTCGAAATTTTCCTAAATTTTAACTCAAATAATTCTAACTACGAAAAACCCATCAGCCATTAGAAAGCTTCTAAACGTGATTTTTGAGAACTTATAGCAAACAAAAGCTCCAACTTACAATCCAGAGTTAGCACTTACTTTCACATTATTAGATCTGATCCAGACAATTTCATTCAACTTTTACACCCACCAAATTTCAAGTAAAGAAAAAAAGAACTAGTAAAAATTCCAACCACCAAACAAAGTGCAGAAGAACTACAGACTAGATGTCAGTAAAACAATAAACGGTTCGGTTCTTCAGGTTAAAACGTAGTCGGAACTTACACTCTAGGTTACATAGCGATACCATAGAGAGATGTTGCTTGCCGCGTATAATTTCTCAATAATAGGTAGTCACACACATACGAAGTCACTCACATCCAGCGCAGTCAAAAGCAATATCGTAAACCACATGATTCTCGGTATATGATTCGCTGCATTAATTTTAACTCAGCAGGCAAACCTCAATAACTTATAAAGGACGACCCAGCTTTGGTCATCAAAGACGAGAAATCTCCTTTAAACTTAAATTTCATGATGATGGAACGAATGTTGTTTCAATTTAAATGCTAAAATCCCTCCAGTCGAACTTTTCGATAAATGAAGTCTTCTAATAAAGCTAAGGGCAATATCGAAACATGCAACCACTTTACACCAAAAGCCAGTTAACTTCATTCAGAAGTCGGCGAAAGAACGACACAAAACGGTAGGTTATTTGAGAAGAAGTTGAACCACGCACCTTGCTAAAAGGGAAAACAAGAGACAAGCTACTATTTTGCTCATAAACAAGAATTGAGGTAAAGCTGCTTTTCAGTCACTTTGGACTAAGTACTAACCTATCTCTTCATCCTTCTTTTCTAAAGTATTTCCAAATCTTTTACTCTCAAATGTCACCCGGAAAACAATCTTGTATTTCAATGAAAGGAGAAACTAATGGGAAACCAACTGGGTGCAGACATCGTTGTTGCCTCCGTAAGACTTGTATCATCTAATAGTGTTGTGAGCTAAATGGCAGGAAGACCAACCTTGTGTATACCTCTTCACAACAGCATAGAAGAATGCGTTTACAGTTGGAAAGAGTACATGTGTACCAGTCCTACAAGCAGTATCAGTCCGTACATTTCACTAATGAGTCTGGATTTTTTTTATGAACAGTGGTTCTCAAGGAAGACTGGTTTGGCGAGAAGCAGAAAGACATTACTATCCATCTGTCATTGTTGAACGAGATAGATATGGAAGTACAAATGTGTTTGTTTGAGGTGACAGCTTCTACAAGAACACATTGAACTGTATGAGTTCCGTCGTAGAACAATGAAGTAGATTGATATGAGGATAACATCTTGGATCGTAAGTGGATTGCTATCCACACGTAAGAGATGACGGATTAATTTTTGCAATACGATAATTACCGTACCCACAGAACAAGTCAAGTCGACCAGTATTTGGAGGAACACCGTATCCGAAATCTATTGTGGCCAATAAAGTCTTTGAATGCTGTCGACCACATGCAGAATGATCTGTGAAGACACATTACTGGTCTTGCGCTGCTCCATGAAAGCTGTTCTTCTTCAAGGGTCTCTTCGTTAGCAATGGAGTGGTTTAATAACATTGTTAAAAGTGTCGTCGTGAGGCGTGTATTGCTGCCAGGGTTAACTACATATCCTAGCCCACATAGCAAGGAAATTTATGACAAGCTTGAGTTTAACTTTATTTTCGTTTTTTGTGATTACGATTGATGTAACAAGCTTGATTCAAACTTGAAATTGTCTTTAATTAAATCACTTGCTATTGCAAGTACGATTCAATATGGACATACAGCTGGCAATAGTGTCGTCAGTGTAGAGAGCCGAGCTCAACACGTCATTTTGTTTCTTGTTTCAAGTGAAAGTTTCGGATGTGAATATTGTTTTGCGCGAAAGCATTTGCAATTTTTATGGATAAACAGGAAGCAAGGAAATAATTAAAAATAGCTGAGATAGCTGTAATTACTGGACTGCTTCCTCGTTAATTACGATCCTTAAGGATCGTCCAAGAACAAAGAGGTTAATGAATTTTCATATTATGTTGTTTTCTACTTTGGCAATATTATGAGTTAATTTGTTTTACCGGAATGATAGGTTGTTTACAGTATAGACTGTTATATTTTGAATATTAATATTATTTATTATTATTAATTTTAATGTTTGAAAGCATAGATTAAGCTTGAAATAACAAGTTTGAAATGACAAGCTTACAGCAATCTTGTCAGGGATCAACTAATAAGCATAGTTCAAGGTTGATGGTAGCTTATACACTTGACACGGTAAGCTTGGAATTAGTTTGAATCAACTTACACTACTATTGGAACTACTAGTGCCTGGCGGTGTATGTGTTTTTTTTTTAAGATTTTTTATCTTTTTCTAAACAACCGTGTCCTACTGAGCATGTAAAAAAATATATTAAAAGTCCTGAACGTGTATCTTAATAATAAAAGTTACCTCCACATTTGTGTAGATTCGGGTTACATTGCCAATGTTACTCTCACGACCTGCCTACACATTTGTGTTTGGTTAGGATGATGTTATGGAAATAAATTATTACTGAGTTTCAAACTTATAGGTTCGTAAAAATTGTTTCTTTTACTTATACAAACAATTTTATTATTGAGAAAATCGTATTAACAAATGCAAATGCCAAATAGAAAATTAAAAATAAAATCTTTTGCCAATAACTTACTTTAAAATTTTAGTATTAAAATTTAATTTTTAAATATTTACATAATCGAGTTCCAAAGGCTTGTAGACAATTATTATATTATTTTAGAACAGATGAGAGTGGGCATGTGAAAACTGACAATTAATATATTATTTTATTTTGCATTTCTCTTCATCTTAGAATATCTATTTATGAAAATTTAAGGAGCAATTTTGTCTTTGCTAAGGTAATTTTCATTGTCATTACACTTTAAAACATCGACTTCTTTTTCTGCTTTGCAACCTCATATCGACAAGATCTTGCAGTATTAAGACCGTCCACTGTGGGAAAATAACGGTATCTATCATATCGTTTTGTATTGCAAGTAAGTGCAGGAGGCGAGTTGAAGAATTTTGACTTTTCAGATGCTGGAGGACGACTGTTATTTCTCATCATTCAAATGTACTCTGTCGTTCTGTGGTGTTAATAAGAGTTTATGCAAGTTCCAGACAAAATTCAGTGAAGTCTTTCGGTGTTTTTCGTCACAGGTGTTAGCTCATGAATCTTCTCTGTACACAAAGTAGTTATTGACACCAGCAAGATCAAGAAAGTGCGAGCTCGTCTTCAGTGTTCATTTATCTGTCTGAAACCATATCCAATACAACTCCATCATCTGATCGCACACAGCTCTCATCCATTGGTTATGTAGAGCACCCACAGAAAGGCATTAACAGTTATATATTGTTATCTTTGTTTTGACCACCGTTCTACAGCAGTTTAAGGTTTAATGCCGTTAAATTGCAGCTAACAGAACTCTATTGTTATTCTTTCATTTAACTACAACCATTTTCTTGTCCACTCGCACATGTTCCATAGCATCTCATTCCTTCATTTGAGAATTTTTCTTTTACCTTACCAAGTTCTCTTGCCACAGGATGTGGTTACTTATTAGTGTACCTTCGAGTACAGAATCTGATAGGTTCCAGGAGAGGTAGGTTTGTAAACAGCTTGTTGTAATACACAAAGCTACCTTCTGGCAAGATTAAGACAAGATGTACGACAACAAAAGGATAATGTCCACTTTTTCTTTGCTAAATCTCAAAATACAACACAAAAGAAATATGATAGCAGACAGCGTAGCTTTTAAGTCCAACTGGCCTTGGTAATCCTGGACACTTCCATGTGAACGACACCATTGGTTCATCAACCGAATAGCACTTATAGTCACTGGAAAGAACCAAATATCTTATCAATAATTTGTTGCACTTTCCATAATTTGTTTCACTCAGCATTAGTTGAGGTGTTCGCACATTCATAAAATAAATTGTTGTGCGGAAAGCCAAAAACAATCCCTAGATATCCTTGTTTGATCATCAGGTCAAGAGAACAGCACCATCTGGTCTATAGAACAATGCAGGAGCAGACATGGATATTTGATAATACCGAACAGAACAGTGTGTTATAAGCATTTACGGATTTCATTGTTTGTGTGCAGTGTTGTGAATTTTCCATGTGATGTAGTGATTGGTGCAATGTGCTACACTTTCTAGTACGTCATCAACATCACTGTATCTGTTGAAATTTTTAATGGGCTCTCCAACAGGACAAGGAGTATAGAAAGTAGAAGAAAACTTAATTTCAAATCAATTTAATAATTTGGTAAGAATAATTTAAGATGTCTACGTAGTTTTCCGTCGAGGCGTAAACAAATGAGCTTTAAGAAAGAAAAATATGTCAATAGATCTGTGTTAGAGTCCGTTCTGTGACAGGAGAATGGTGCTTCTTCACAAATAGGTCTCTATTCCACTTTAGAGAAGGTTGTGGGACCTACGGTTTTCGAAACTCGTATTTCTTGTTGTAGTGTAATAGGTTGGATACTGGGTGACTGTACAGCTGGTATCGACTGGGCAGGGTTCTGCTTATCCTCATGAAGGAGGATATTTTCAGATAACTTGGAGAGGGCACGTAGTTTTCATCTTTGTCTATCTTCTAAGTCGGATATTTCATTAAGAAACATAATTTTACCCAAAAACGCATTCTTGGTATGATAAAAGACATCTGTAATAAATAAATTGGTCAAAATGTTTTATCTCTGAAAAGCTTTTTTGAAAGTAAGAAAACTCTCGTGTCTATATGAAAATTGGAATTTAGTTCAAGAGAAATAATACACGCTTTAAATCTACTTAGAATATTTAAATATGTAAATAAGTATTTTACAAAATATTTCTTTCCTTTTTATCATTTAAATTTTGATATTTTATCTTCTCAAAATACATAGGTCTATCTGTGACATTTTCGATTGGACTTCTTTCACATTATAACCCTAAATTACTCATAATATGTAAATTGGTAATCGCAGAGTTTATCGAATTCTGATGAGAAATACATTTAGATATGTAGAATAATATATGACAGAAAGTTTCCTTCATGCACGAAATTTGCAAGTTACTTTTTTATGTGAACAACTACACGTCCACTATTTAAATGATCAAGTATTAAATTTCACGTCTACAATAACTTTAAGGTGCTTTAGAATGAAGAGTCGCTTACTTATTATGGACGCGATCAAGGTAATACACAATATTAATCACTTTTAGTAGTATCATCTTATCGCGTAGCTAAGGTATTCTTGCGTAGTGTATGCTTATATGTAACATTTTACCGAAATAATACATAACTATCTTATTCATGACGTATTTTGACATGAATTAACAAGGCTGGACTGTGACAGTGTGCATTTTTGTGAACTTGAGCATTTTCTAGTTGCAATTTTGCGAAATAGTGATGGTACAGTGTTTTGTCGTTCTATTATACGAAGCCATTTGTTTCCCGTTGCTGGATGCTTATATGGGTACATTAAAAATTTAGAAGATACAGACCAACCTTGAAATGACATTTCTGCAATACCCTGCGCAACAAAAAAACTTAAGATCTTCTACAAATAACGTTTCACTACAAATGATGATTCATAGCCTATAATTATGTCGACCACGTAATAGCCAAGGAGACTGAGACATTTATCCAATAGATGGAGCAACTTATTGATGTCGTCTTGGTACAAATCATGTCCCTACTTATTGAACCACTCGTGGCAGTTGTCTTGACTTCCTCGTCGCACAACAATGATATTCCAGACAAGTGCACATTTAGCTGGACAAAAAGGAGTGAATCACTCGGGGGCCAAGTTCGTAACGTTGCAACAATTGTTGAGTCTGGTGACCCGTGTGGGGCTCTGGTATTGCCATGAATGAAGATGACACCCCTCACTCAACATGCCTGGCCATTTGCGTCTGATGTCCTCATGTGGCTTAACGTGGCACAGTACCGAACAGCATTAACCGCTTGTCCATGCCTCAGCTAGTCCACCAGGATGACACCCGTGGAATCCTCATACTTCCACGGCAGACCAATTCCGCAAGCGTCAAGCCATTGCATTGGCTACTACTCAATAATGGTAAATGTAAAGTAGTGGAAACTCGCCACGTGCATATGACACCATCTGTTGCACCTCCGGGTAAATCAATTACTTACCTCCTATTTCGTGCATTAAAAGACTGTTTGTTGTGACCTTTTTTTCTGATCCATCCACGTATGTGTGACACAATACTGTCATCATATCGTGTGCAAAGAAAGCTTGGACCTAAGTATGTCCGTGTGCAAAATATGACAGTTACGTCAGATATATTACGTCACATACAAAAAATTACCTCGAACGTATTTTATTGTTATTCGACATTGTCACTTGTACCCCTTGGCTTCTAGAATCGACATGTATTTTAGAAAATTGTAAGCATAGTTCCTTATAATAAAAGCACGTGCCTTTCTCTCTACTTTGTGATTCACATACCGATCACGTATTGGACATGCCACTCGGATTTTTTT
>JAGDQP010030091.1:0-22870 GCA_022664845.1 Lepisma saccharinum | reverse complement strand
CCATATAGTAATTTATCGGACCACATGTCCGTTGAATAAATTTATACTCAGTATTTGTATGCCATTCTACGGCTTCTACCACTTTTATACGTGTATCAAAACAAAACTGAGCAAAATTCTTTATAAGAAATATCGATACAAATTTTAAAATAGTGATTCTCAAATTATATATCAACAATATACTTTCCAAAATTATTTTCCATATAAAATACGTTATTTTTGAAAACAAAATTTATTTCTGAGACATGTTCACAAACTAAATAAGGTACAATAAAAGTACAATGTAATTTACAATCCTCTTTCATAAATTGTCATCAATAGCCTAGTTTTTGTGTGAAAATTGTTTGCAGAACACTGAAGATTATTTGATTGTTCCGCAAGAACGTAGCGAATTACATTTTTAACGTTTTCTTCTGAAATTGATAAAGAATGGAAGCAACGTTTGTCGAATTTCTTTGTATTCGAGATTTTACAGAAAACAAAAACAGTAGCAATGTGGTGGAGTCTATCACATTTACTGCAAATATGCATGCATGCTATGACTTTCAATATTTGTATGACTTTTAAGCATCTCTGGCTCGAGCTGATTTAGGCTAGAGGACAGGAACGGAAAGGTAGCGACCCGGGCATTCCTCAATATTCCATCTCGGCATTCGCCTGTTGAACTGAGGGAAAACATGGGAATCTTTATTAGGAAGGTGGGTCGTGTTGTTTGAATCAGCGTATCTAACTGTGTGTCGTCGTGCTGTTCACCATGTATCACCTCCTGACTAGTATTCATTTAGAGCTATTCGATTCCAATATGTAACAGCTTACAAAAATAAGACAATTTCCGTTACTCTCCATTCACTTTATTTGGTCCCTACTTTTATTCTGTCTCGGGTTCCCTTGTCGTTATTTGTTGACGACAGCACCTATGATTTTGGCTGTGAAGGTTTACCTAGCCGCTGTACCTACATACGAATTTAATTCAAAATCAGGCTCTGTCACTTAGCGAATGTTTCTTCCAAGAAATGTCTAAAATAAATATATGTTCGATACTGCCTAACAATTTAACTGACAATTTTAGCTAAATGATTTAAATTAGTCTTGCCCTACGAATAGTGTCATACTCTGAAATTTCAGATCAATATATCGTATTCTGTCAAATAATTAAATTGTTTAATATACTTAAAAAGAAGAAATGTAATTTTTTAAAGACAATTTAAGTACATTAAAGGTAAAGAAAGATTTTTAAAGCCATCAGATAAGGCCAACAGACTCATCTGCAGCCGCGAGATTGGTAGACATATAACAAAACACTGATTTCAACAGTTGGAAATAGTGATTCACAGCTAATGTTTCCTGTGTAGTCTGCTGAAACTTATGATTGCGGAACTCTTTTATGCCTAGGATTAACAACACAAACTTACTTTAACATAGAATTCCAAAGGAATGTCATAGAGTTTAAATCCGGACACCAAGTTGACCATTTTTTGCACATGAATTAGGACATATAGCAGCATCCTATGAAACTGCTAATTGTATTGCTACAATAGTCAGACATTTGGTTGTTATAATAATAATGGAACAACATAGATGGTCAAAAAAATAAACTATCTCTTACGTTCAAAAACTGACGTAGGGCCTTTCTCTCCCTACGTAATGGTACGGACTACTTGGTGTTTAGGATACGATTGTCCAACTTTGTAATTAGAGAATTACAATGGAAACTTAATTATTTATGAATTCTGAATAATGCTTGAAATTAATATATTTCTCACATGAGATTTTGTTTCGTTATAAATCTCCAGTTTTGGATTTAATAAGTCTATTATGGACAAGGAATCTCAAACCTTAATTAAATGCAAATGTCAGAAATCATTGGAGCTAAATTGGATCAGAATTGTAGCTAAATTAATAACTAATTAATATTAACGAGTCATATGAAGCTTTAGTTAGGAGGACATGGTAGACTCAAATAAGAAGCTAGTTTTCGAACTTCAATGTAAAGATCATTTGAGAAAGACCGTCGACCGTCGGTATTCGATAACACATATTGAGATTTTAATGTCAAATTGAGAAAGCAATACTCTTTATTGGGTAATATTTGCAAAATTTTAGAACTTTAACCATATCAGTTACAGAATTTGGTTGATAATTCCGTGAGTGAATGAATCAGTGATTTGTTAGCAGCACTGAGAACTGTTGTTCTTTGCAGATCGACCAATCCCACAGTCTTTTCCTAGTGGTTCGGAAGAATATTCATGCAAAATTAGGTGAAGATGTGATAAACGCTGTAGATGCATTTAGTGGGGTAGAACCCTTCGAGAAAGCGAAAAAATATTTCAGGATAGGCTACCAACATTCTGTTTGGCATGTAGTTAGTACATGAGTGTTTGAACCTAAAACACACGGGACACACATTTTTCCGACCCCTCTATCATCAAGTGATGACGTCATCAAAATTGCACCACAAAACTGTAAATAATAAATTAAGTGGTAACTAAAGACGCTAAAATTAGCATCTTTGTTTTCAAATAAACAAATATTAACATAAATATATTCGGTGTAAAGATTAAGCTTACTCTAAACCAGTGGCGGATCCAGGAATGAGGCGTCGGGGCGCCCCCAAGGATTTTTTTTACAATAGTATTTACCTCGGAGGAAGCTTCGATTTGTTTCCAGACAATTCTAATTTATCTTCAAATATCGAAGTTGTATGTTAAAGGTTGATATTCCATGATAAAATTTAGCAATGAGTGGTAAATATGATAAATTGATTCTCAAAATGTAGGCTACATTTAGTGGGGAAATATATAAATAAATCCGTAATCTGTTTCTCAGACCTACGCCCACTCACGGAAATCTTTGATCCTCCTCCCCTTCTCAAGAATGTCTTCATTTCTTCTCCATCCTCATTCTGCAGGTTGTGGTAGCTGATATTGTGACTGTAAACAAATTTGACATTGAAGTACTGCTCGTTTACAATGTTGTTTAAGAGCATCTTGTGTAGGAGGAATATTTTCAATTGCACGATCTCTTTTAGTGAATAACACTCGCTTGCACTCATTGACACTCGTAAGAGTAAAGCAGAGATCATACATAAAAATAACAAACCTTTCTATCAAATGTAATACACGATCGTCTAGGGATGTTTCATTCATACGCAGCTGATCAAATACAGTGCTAACATCTCTAAAAGACATCCATGCATCCCAGGCTTTTCGTTTTCCATTGCCGCAAAAGCTTGATACATTGTCACATCCTGTAAATGAGTGAAAAGCCGGCAGGCTAATTTGTAAACCAGTGGCCAACTTGATACAGAATTCATGAATCGGAAGAAACTGTTTATTTTTTCCTATACCATACTCAATCCACAGTTCTGATACGTTCTGAATTTTTCCAAAAACTGCAATGGAAAAAACAATTACATCTTATAATTATTTTTGAATGCCCATTGTCTGCAGCATACTTTGTGTGAAGAAGTAGTCGCGTATCAGCTTCTTCGTGGGATCAGGGAATTATAGCACTCACATCAATGTCTTTTGGAACTGTTTTAACAAATTCATCATTGGTACACAGAAGTTGCTTTCCTTCAAAATCACATTTCACAAGTTCTGCCAACAGGCGAAAAAGCTGCTGTTTGATTTCATTGAGAAGCAGGAATCTGTTGAAACTTTTGGGAATGATTGTGGCCATAGTTACCTTGATATGAGTACCATTTGCACTGCCGCGGAATTCTCGTGTATCATTCTTTAAGCTATCCTTAAAATACCGATCGAACACAACATCAACTCTATCAACTTTGCTAAAAAGGTAATCAATGTGCTTCTTGAAAACATTTTCTACATAATCTGCAAATCATCTGGCAAATCCTGGTTTCAATATGTGAACCATAGCTGGCTCATTGATTATGTATGTAGTAGCATTTAAGCCATTGCCTGTTTCTTCCATTGAAGTGGAATAATTACATTCGTGTAAGATACATATGAATATATCTGATTTGTTGCCTGTCTTCCTAAGTATTCCATTCTCAGAAATGGATGCTGGTTAGGCTTGATTTTCGTGTGAGAAAAATGCAGTTACATCACCTTGTCTGTTTTGACAAGCCACATACATTCTGCAAAATAAACTTGAACAGCGTGTAAACCTTTGATTTTGCTGTTTTCGTTTGATTTTCCATTCTTTGCTATACCAAAAATGTCAATATTATTTCTAGGTATAATTTCGTAGATTGAAAGCTGACATTGTATAAGACGGTGTATTATATAATCATTGCATTGTTTGATACCTCCTTCGTGAATTTCTTTCACAGTTTTTATTGCCTCCTCACTCATAAGCACTTTTGTACCACTTACAGTAACTGGTTCGTCTTCATCAAAGGGATTTCCATTGGTCTCAAAAACTTATATAACTTCATTAACATTATTAAGGAATTTTTTGTTAAATCCTGTGATCCTGTGAAGCGTTTACTCGAGTACTCAACTCGACTATATCCTCAAATTCTAATATCATTTGAGTTATATGAGGACCTGCCACCATCCAGTGCAGCAAGGCACTTTCATTATCAAGAATATTAATTGCTCCAGACGGTCCTTTTACAAACTTATTATTCTGCTCATGAAATTGGTCATCTGATATTGCTGAAAACTTTCCTAGAACTGGTAAAGTGACCAGATAGAAATGCACTATGAACATCAGGATGTCTTACTGGAATTTCTTGTCATGTATTCACCAAAACAGGCTACCATCTGGAATAATAATTGCATCTAGAGCAAAGGACACAAGCCTTTCAAAGTTTTTACAAAATTTGTAAAATTAAAGGTACGGATACTGAACACAAGTTGTAAGAGAAGTAATTCTAATTCCATAACCATATTCCAATATCGAAACATCACCGACTCAGCAGTTCTTTCTTCCGTTCATTATAAATTCTTGGACCAATCCCTAGAGTAGCAGCCGATACAAGTTTTTCACCTTTGTCGCAAAAGAGACATACTTCTTTCACATTTAATGGTGTAGATGATGATCTAGTTGATATCAGTTTCGTACCACTAGATTCTTCCGAAAATCATGGTCTACCAAAAGATCGTTTGGGGAGAGACAATCGTTGCGCTTTCTGACTATCATATTTCTTTCGACATATTTTGTGGTATATAGCTCCTTTATTTACCAATGTTTGAACGACACCACTTCCATCATTCAAACAATCTAAGTTCGAAATAAATATGATAGTCAGAAAGTAGCTATAGGCTCTTAAATCTTAAACATTTTAAAATGGTTAAGGTCTCAGAATCTTAAAAATTCTCGACACTGACTAACGGGGGTGAATTTCGTGAAATCCTTTCTTAGATTAACTTCATTTGATGTGGTAAAACCATGTACAAAGATTTAGTGTTTCGTCCACATTATTTACTTAGTTTTGTTGATTAATCAGTAATCACAATTGCATTAGTGGTTTGTTTCAAGTCTGTTAACTGTTCTTGGCAGAGCGTTCATCCGCACACCCGTTTTCTAATGGTGCTGAAGAGTATTTGTGCAATGTTTAGTGTATACATGGTGTACAGTGAAGAAGCATTTCAAAGTATTTTTATGCTTCTCTAAGTTGGCAACACTTGGCAAACGGGGATGAATTTTGAAAAATCTGTTCTTAGTAAAACTCTATATATAGGGAAATAGCAGTACCAAAAATTTGAGACCTCTGCCCATATTAGTTACTGAGTTCCATTGAATATACGGTGAGCGAGTGAATTTATTGTGTATTCCTATAAAAATTAGTGCAGATATGTTGAAGGTTGTAGAAGAATTAGAAAGAATTGTAATTTTAAAAAAGCTGAAAACACTGTTGTCAAATGAGGTGAGTCTTATAAAATCCGTTCTTACTGGAACTTTACATGATGTTAGAAGACAGTTTGTAAAGTTTCAGAGCTCTTCCACATTTGTTACTGAGATCCGTTGATTATTCGGAGAGTTGGTGATTTCCAATTATCAATTTTATGTATTCGTAACTATTTATGATTTCTGTATAAAGATTGAAATATATTAACTTTCTGATACAGCGCTTATATTTGAGATTTACGTCTCTATTAATATGTACAAAGACTTTGGAAACTAAATTAGCTGGAAATGTCAGAAATCAACCACTAGTTCCGTTAAACCCAAAGTCAATTAAACGTTAATTATTATCGCTTTCAAAGCCAGCCACAAAGAGCGCTTTGGCAAGCGTGACACCCTCTACCATGTGTAGGTAATACATAATGAGACATGTTGTATTCATCGTACAGGTGCGAGTATACCCAGGAGTGAAACAAATCTACTTGTTGTTGGTGTTCTTTCATGTTATAAAAAGCCATCTCTAGATCCAACATGTCTCACTATGGGGGACTGGCAGCCACTGAGTGCACTATTAATGAAGCTCGAGCAGCATATCATGTATAATTAATTATTTGTTTATGCAACGTAGTCTGGCAACTATGGGCGACTTAGTGGCCAAAGTTGTATCGAATCTCTAGGTGAGTATAATAATATTTTCTATTTGTTTTAGAAGTATCAATTTGTATAAGGTAAAACGAGGAGAAACGCCGTAGGGGGAGAGATGCCGCACCTGCTGTAGAGTCCCTATTACACAACAGATGACAGCACCATTCTGCGAAGACGTGTAGTTCTTGTTCATGCCACCATGCCAGTGCAGTAGAGAGCAGTCGAGCGAAAAGGAAAGGTGTTTGTGGCCTCCAAATCGAATTTTCCTGGCGAAATAACCTTGAAAATTTTATTGAAAGTAAGTGTATTAGATCTTGATATAGAGAATGCTAGTTTCTACTTCACAAATATTGTATAGAATACTTACTAGAGCAGTGTGATTACGTGTAGCATGAATTTGCACCGAACCTACAAAACCATCACAAAGTAACCGGTGCGTCATCTCTCCTAGCGGAAAAAAGGATAGTTTCCGCAGTTATACAAAGGAGAGATGCTGCGCACATGATGTTGTTAGGAATGATGCCACAGATTTTCCACCGTCATAGAGGAGGTGCACAGTGTTATTTATTGCTCCTAATGACATATTTTATAATATAAAAATAGTGTTTTATGCACTGTAGGCTATGAATGTGAGTAAAGAATGTAATAATAACGCAACAATTATGTATGTACGCCACCTCTTTCCCATTCACCTGGTATTTGAAGCGAGTTGGAAATTGCTGAAGCCATAAGATTTCGTTATTCTGTTATCTTCATACTTATAAAGAACAAGGATTGTTTATAATCGTACTTGACTCTGGGGAACATTTTAATTAGGAATTGTATATTCATACAAACACAATAAACTCAAATTTATCTCTGTTGTGGAAAAAATGGTATCATTCCTGTAAAAAAATTAAAAAGTGTCTATGACGAAATGTAGTATACGGCGCTATGAGCAAACCATGGACAGAGTGTTTCATCTGACATCGAAAAATAAATACGTACATAAAAACAAGGTTCTAAAAGATTTATTGTATGGATGTCCGTTATTTGCTTGTAGGTTACCTAAAGTATAGTGTATCTAAATATTTAATCACCTATTGAAGGTTTCTAATCAGTCGTTTCTTATTCTTTTCTTTTTTCAGAATGCTAGAGCTCCGTGGTCTGAAGAAACCCGAAAGGGGCATGTACCAGAGTGCAAACCGGGTAAATAGGGAAAGAGAAGCTGAGTGATATTACGGCATTCCAGCTAGAACAATATGTCGAACAATTGAAAAAAGGAGATTTCGCGAAGGGTCTTGTACCTGAAGGTGTTTTAGATGCACATAATCAAACGAAATTAGTGTCTCATATTAAACGTTTAAGTACAACAGGTTTCGCTCCAGACAGATAAACAGTGATGGTGTTGGCTTACAAATATACTGCAACATTAAAAATTAAACACACGTTTTCGCATGAATCACAGGTGGCAGGAAACATATGGTTAAATTATTCCCTGAGAAGAAATCCTGAACTTTCCTTGTGACAAGATCAAGGGCTATCAATCAATAGAGCTCAAGGAATGAACCGTGAAGATGTGAAAAACTTTTTTACGTTGCTAGAAAATGTTATGGAAGAAAGTGATTTAATGAACAAACCAGATCACACTTTTAACGTCGATGAAACAGGTTTCCCACTCATTAACAGACCTGGAAAGGTTCTAACCTCTAAAGGTGCAAAGACTGTGAACATATTGACTCCAAAGGAAAAGGGTGAAAATGTAACACTGATTGGCTGTGTCAGTGCAGAAGGAACATTTTTACGCCTGTTCTTATTATGAAAGGTGGGAATAAAAAACCTGAATTTGTTGATGGACTTCGTGCAGGATCGGATGTTTACATGAACCCCAAATCTTCGTACATCAGTGCTGATTGGTTCTTCAAGTGGTTCAAACAACACTTTGTTCCTAGGAAACCTCCAGGGAAACCCCTTCTAATCCTAGATGGCCATTCATCACATATCCGCGCATTAGTATTTCTGGAGTATGCGGCTAAAGTTGATGTTATCATATTGTATTTGCCAAGTCATACTACACAAGCCCTTTAACCACTGTAACGATTTGTATTTGGTCCTTTGAAATCTCATTCCAACAAGGAAGCAACCTCATGGATGAGTACCCATCCAGACAGAACTATCACAGAATACCAAGCAGGCAGTCTCATTGGAACCGCATGGAACAAAGATGCTTCTGTTGAAAATGCCATTTCAGGTTTCCTAGCCACTGACATTTACCCTTTGAATTCATCTGCTGTTCCTAACTACTTCTTTTCCATTTCTGATGCATGCCAGTCATCGCCTAGTCCACTTCCATCGACTCACATAAGAACATCTGCTCACACTGATTCACAGGATCTCGAGTCGCCTTCATCACGTGCCTCAGGAAGTATCTCGCCTGTCACAGTAAAACTAACAATGTCGCAAGGGACTCTACCAATTCCTTCAACATCTACCAGTATTTGCATTTCCACTGAAAACCCCAGTAAGTACCTTCGCCAACAGAATCCCATTCCAACAGCTCCTCGCCAAAATAAAAAGTCAGCGGAAGTGTTCAACTCGACTTGAAGGCATGAAAAATAAATCCCAATCATCTTCCAGGGTCAAGACAGGACAGAAAACAACCATACGCGCCAAAAAACAACTTTCACTAGGTGCTACAGGAAATGAAATTGAGCAAGATATCAACAATTGTGTGGAATGCTGGGAAAACTACTTTCTCACGGCTTCCACATCTGACTGGATCCAGTGTGTTAAGTGCTGAAATTGGTTACACGAACCTGCACTGTATATGGAACACTGTGTGGAGACTGTGAACGGCAAAATATTCGTGCGGAGAACTTAAAGAAGCAGAAGTGACTCAGTGAAGTGAGTGCGTGAGTGAATTGATTCAGTGCGGCATCTCTCCTTATGTTTTTGCAGACATCTAAAATTCAATGCTTTTGTCATTTGAACAAAATATCTAATCAAACTCTTCTTAATGGAAGCCATTAATTTTTTTCTTGAAGTCTGTAGTCTGTAGTTCATTTTGCATGTGCATAAATTTTCACCACATACGTTTTCTCTTTTTCCTATTCACTTATGAACAAGTGCGGCGTCTCTCCTCATTTTACCTTAAGTGATATGAACTTCATCGAAGTCCCGAAGTGATAAGCACAAAATAGAAACTTGCGCCGCCCTAATTATAGGGGCCAGAGATGTGAAACTATAAAAGAAAGTGTAAAAGGGTAGATGTCTAAAGGGTGTATTAATACTTTATTATCGTTTATTTTAATATCAATCGAAAATAATGAATATTATCGGCTTTACTTCATATTGATTGTGATTACGTAAGATTAAGGATGGTAAGATGGAAAACGAGCATAAAGTGCACTGAAGTCACAACATTTATGTACACAGAACAGATTATTGAAATGCCTTCCCTTGTACGAGAAGCTGCTCCAGCAATTGACGGTAAATTGGTGCGCTCTGTGCTTTATATTGATGAATACAGTGCATATGTAGCAGTGATAGGCAATTAGGGTTATGTCCAGGGTTCGAATGCGGACAAGTAGACTTATGGTCCGGAAGATGTAGCATAAACTTTAATTCTTAAGATTACTTCTGCAACATATTGGATTTCTAGGAGAACACTTTCCTAATAAAACAGAGAGGTTCTGGTGAGTGAGAGTTAGAAATGGAATTGAATTTTATTTAAGGCCGTTAGCAACTTTGCTCTAGGCCGATGAGTGTAAGGAAACTAAGGAGTTGCTCCATGGTGACTGGTATTTGGCTGAGGAGAAAGGTATTGGTTGTTTGGGGAGACATAGGAGAGCGATGTAGGCAGGTTTATTGGGCTCTACTGTTAGATGTCCTTTGCATGTACAGCAAGAAAAAAGTTACTGTTTGTCACATAAAGGTGTTTTTTTTTTAGATTGTATAGTCTTTTTTTATGATTTAGTGAGCAGGATATATAAATTAGAATTTCAAAACATTTGCTGGTAAACTGAATGCTATATGATTGATAGTGTTAAATTTTAACAATAATGGTAGTGTCTCGTACATGATGGCTTAGCTCAGTATCTTATTTAATAGATGGAAGTTCCAAATGCAAACATGTTTTTATGGAGCAGTCATGGTTGATAAGAACTCTTAACAAATTATCTGGTTTTGATTTTGATGAATTTGTTACCATTGTGGTATTTGATTTTCATTCCTAGTCTGTTTCTACACCAGAGTTATTATTGTTTACGCCAGCAATAACAAAAGAGAAGCGAGTATAATGAAGTGGAGATGGCTAATAAATTGATTTAGTGTTCGGTAGTGCGAAATGAGCATGGTCATAAAAGATTTCGGGGCTACATTCATTTCTGATGTTTATAGCAAGAGTTGACTTGGGAGATCAGGTGAGGAAACCTTACCTTGTTGAAATAATTTGAGAAGTATGAGCTCGCAATACATACGGGAGAAATCTTTCCAGAACAAACTTTGACTTTTCATAAATAGTGTTAAAACTTGTGAGATGAGTGATTCAGATATAAGATTTGAGTTTTGATTGTCACTCAGTTCAGTATCCGAATAGTTCATTTCGTTATCTGATTCGTTTTCAGAGGTGTTGGGAGTATGTGAATTCTTCGTACGAGGTGATCTTGAACTAGTTGACTATGAATGGTGGGATATTGAGATCGAGAGCTGATGTTGGATAGTCGATCCATACTTCCTTTATGTTACGAAGATTTTTCAATTGAATAAATTATTGATCTTACTGTAGAAGCCGTGTGTTGCACAACAGATGGTAGGTCGTTTTAGCTTCATGCTATTTTCATCCTGTTATGTTGATGTTATACTGGATGCGAAAGGTGTACTAGATTTGTTTCAAGTGTAATATTGGTGGCAAAAGGTCGGTGATGATATATTGTAGGTAGAGCAGCCCATTTGGATAGTTATCCTGCATTAACTCGTAAGGAAGCCTTCTGCCCTGCAACATATGTCTTTTTAAGCACCTTTTGTGTTGAACTACAGTAGCAAAGAATATTGCCAACTCTTTTCTGGATTTAATGCTTCATTTAGGAAATAAATAAAAATACATTTAAAAAATGAACCACTAAGTTTTAATTTCTAGTGACCCTCAAAATACACTAAGCACAAAATATATTATTTCGTAAACAACTAAGTTCCAGCCACTTCTTAAATTATATAAATATCAGTGACGATAATGATTTATATACTAAAAGCAAATTGTTATCAGTTCTATAATCAAAATGTATTAATACTACAACAAAATTTGATCCAACTGTTCTCAAATGAAGATCTTTCTCTTATGGATATATTTGGATTTAAGGGTGTCATCTATATCACAAAAGAGAAGTTATTTGTTTAAGAAAAAGCAGTTGCAAGGATCTTATGTATTGCAAAAGCATTAATGTACTTTTATGCTTCGACCTTTAGACACATAAATTTATGTTTATTATATTTACCAAGAATCGTTTTAATCTGAAAAATTATCATTAAAAGATCTAAAGAAAGAGCTAAATGCAAACGAAGGCTGCCTTATAACATTTCCTCAGTTCTAAAACAAACATCTCCGTAATCTAATGAAACCAACGTTGAGAGAAAGGGACAGAAATCTGTATCAGGTCTTTGCTACTAAAAATTTCATATAAGATTGATTGAAAATTTCAAGTAAAATAAATTACCTTTCTCAAAGAAGTTCGACTCAATAAAATTAATAATTCATGAGGTATGTTCCAAATTTTAAATGAGTTAAGAAACAAGGATGGATGTCTAAACTTTTTAATTTAGCTCATTAAACAAATATTCCGAACTGTATGGAGCTATTCCGATTGTTCAAGAACTGAACTGTAGAACTAACAGAATATCTTCTAGTCGAAAGCGAAAACCTGATTTCTATGATATCTATTGATACTAATAACCTAAAATATTTGTTCTAGTTTATGGTACAATAATCTTCGCTAACATAAAACGAAAATTAGGCAAAAATCCGATGAAAATTGAGAACAATTTGGGTTATTAAATTTGTTACTTTATAGGCTAGACAGCCAGCTATGTCCTAGATCCAAAACGTCTGAGAAATAATATCCCTCACTGATCGAAGAAAGAGAAAAGTTTTAGCGAAGGCTTCTGTGTAGGCACCATGTCTGTATTTCCCTGGTAAAATTTAATGAATACGTGAGAAATCTTATCACGGAAGGTCCCAAAGCTTGAAATAGTGAAGCTAGTACGCAAGTGGCATTTTTCGTAGTTAAATATTGTTGCCATCAATTGTAAATTACAGGAAAAGTAGAAGAATTGCTGGTTTATAAATTAGGTGGTTACAAACGTCTACTTTACACATACAATGAAAGAATCTACATAAGAAACACAGAACATTACTTCACTGATAAATAATGATACAATAAAAATTACTTCCAGCGACGTAATCGACATGAACACAACCATACCCAAAAACCTTGTCATATAATGTATACATGAACTCAGGTAACAGAAAATAAATCAAATTAAAATAAGGGAATCATTAAACTTGTTCAATTTAGTTTACAATATAACGTATTCTAGTACGAAGACAGTTTTTATATCGAAAAGCAGGGTTTAGCAATAGACAGTTATCTCTCATATTAGCCCATATAGTCAAGTATCCATTTAAGTCATGCAAATTGCAAGATTCCTCATTGAAACAACTTTGTTATCATGTAATTTTTCTGTATAAAGTCCATCATAATTTAAACAAGCTTAGTAAGCTTAAGAAAATAACTCGTAAGTTGGGGTTCATAAAAGAATTACGAAGCAAAAGTACTCTTAAGTTTGGGCTTTATAAATGTACCAAAACCAATATGTTTCAAAGTAGTATATACAGAAAGCCAGCAGCCGGCAACATCGCGTATACAAGAAATCTGGACATTTCCAACAAATACAATATAAAATGTATTTTGTTATTTTCTTTCTGACGCGTACGTAATATACCCGCTAAAGAGATAGTTCTGAAAAGAGAAATTGAACTTTATTTCCAAATAGAACTAAAAGAAGGGAAGTAAATAATAACATCACTTTCACAGAGCCAATGATTTAATCAAAAAGTATTTATCCACTTTCTACAAATTCAAATTTAATGTACAGATTTTACAAAGAAAGAAATTGAAAATAATTATAAATGGATGTATTATTTAGCCATAAAATAATGCCATGTGAGTAAAAATTGATAAAATCGCCCGAAAGCTTGATAAAATTGCCTTGAAAAATGTAAAGGAAATATTAAGTTCAATACTCATTACTTCAAATAGAGGAAAATTCCAGAACACTTTGATCTGAAGAGTTGTCAGAAGAAATTAAACCCGTGTTTCATCAAACCGAAATTCTCAGTTATATGATACAGCGTGATATTAGTACACTTGCAATATCCTTATCCTTGCTATTACCTACGTGTTCTTATTGTTCCTTAGAGAGTTCCTGGACAAGTACCTGATTATATGTGAGTACAGACTCAATATGTCGTATAATTACATCAACATTATCGCATATTTTCCGAAAATTAACAGTTCATAAACCATAGTAATAAGGCTTTGTTTCGCTTCTGCTCGTATGTACATCAGATTTAATGCCACGATCGCATATTAATATAATTAGTAATATTCATGCAGGGCAGATATTAAACTTTAATAATAATCCTTGTGCACACCAATTTTAAATCGAATCAAATTATAACGTACAATGTTATTTAGCTTCAATGTTAGATAATTCCTTAATTATAATGTTTTGCCTCATCAATTCTTATAAAAAGTATAAAAATTATCATGATCCAGTACAAGTTTCAAGTATATATTTTTTTAGTTACGTTAACTTTAACACCAGATGGGAGGTCGGCAGTTATATTTGTATTTGCATGTATGAAACGAAATTGGTAAGTGATTAAAATATGCTCAATATTGATGTATTGAGAAATAATTACTGTGGTTAAGTATCATATGATCTGCATTCATTCAAATTAAATGATAGTATACTGTGGAGAAAATCAAATAAGCAAGTGCATGTCAGTACGTTCATCAAAGGTTTTTAAGAAAAGATTACTATTAACTGAAGATTCTAGCTCATATTTGTTGATGAATTCATTTTTAGCAGTAATTTTGTAAAAGGTTTTCGGCAGCTAATGGTTTCGCTAAGTAAAAAAATAACTTTTTTCAGATTTTCGTTAACAAATAATTCGCGAAAAAAAAGTATTGAAAATTGTTTGACTAAGCTGTAGTTAACTACAGCAAGGCAAGACAATAGGATTTTCTGCTCAATAATGATTTTTAAGGGACCGGTAAAAAAAGTGATAAATCCTAAAGTCTTCCTTTAGCATGCAACAAATAATAATCTACATGAGTGGCACAAATTTTGAAAATGTATATTCTTTTCATGTTACGTAATAGGTTGGATCAAATATATTTTGTCGCAGAAATTGAAATTTGTCTGGATTTGGGGTAGATGTCAAGATCAATATAAATCAAACGAAATCTCAATTATGTATGGCTTTATCTCCATATCTCTAGATGAGGAAATTTTTGCGTGTATTTTTCATTATATATATTTCACAAATATCGTTTTCTTTCATTATTATCGCCGAAAACTTAATATTTATTTCAGCGTTACCTGGTCTTGCAAATACGGTAATCTGAGATTAAGATCAAGTTTATAGATTCATGTATCGATATTAAAATGATTATTCATACTTGACATGAACTTCCTAGAAGATATTAAAATATCAAAATATATTTTAAATAACTTAGTAGTCTAATATTGGTTTTGTTTTTGCTCCGTTCCATATTATTATCATTTTAAATAGGAATAATTAAACTTTATGTCACTCAAAATAGATTGCAAGTGTTTGTGTATGCAAAAACCGCGCCGGACAAGTCTCCTCTTATAAACGGTCGGATGGAAGTTAAAAATTGCATCAATTTACATTAGGCAGGTGTATTCGGCTTTCGTCAGTAATCCCTTAGATAACCGTCAGTGGCAGCATGAGTGAAATATTTCGAGGAGACTGTGAACTTAATAATACTTATCCTGATACCATGAAAGTATATTTGTGGTCGATAGATCGCATAAAAACAGATTGTGTGAGACCCTTTTTTCCGGAACTTGCATAATCTTGTAAAAACAAAACCTACGTAAAGATATATAACTACGGTTACCATATTTTGTCAGTCGAGATTCGGGACAGATCTCACATGATCTAACAGACCCATCTCTTTGAGTTTTTAGTGGTATGAAAGCCACCCCGTCGTTCCCCAAGAAGTTTTCGTTGAAGTCGTTTAGAACAAGTTTATAAGTTGCGTTTTATTAAAAACTACCTCGATTTCGATAATAATAGTAATAAAAAATTCCAACATTAGAACTTTGAAATTAGTAGGAACTTGATCACTGAGAATAAAGCAACAAAATCTAATGTGTTTTACAAGACAAGTTCAATGCCTAAATAATTGTAATGTTTAAATTAATATTTTTAATTGATTTTTCTGGAAATATTTAAATTTACTGTAAATAAACAGTTACCCACACAATGTTGTTAAAAATCAAAACAATTTTATACCAATATACTTCAAATGTCCATCTCAAATAAAATTGTAAACCCATCTTTGATGAAATTCGAGACTTCATATTTATTTCGGGACGCGATTCTAAAATTTGGACGTATGGTCACCGTACATATAACGGAACAATTTAAATGTGTTTTTGGCATAAAATGTTAAATTCAGTTTACTTTGATGTTCTGTACATATATATCTTTTAGCAATGAAATCATCTACAATGAATCTAATCAAAAAACTCAGAAGATGTCAGCACATATTCTGTTAGTATCAATAATGTGTTATTCTCGAACTTGGTTTAGTTTCTGCAAACTTCTGTAACATTAATGTTCGTTAAATTTGTTATTTAGAAAAGTAAAGCACTGGGAGTATAATTTCAGTACTCATTATACACTTCTAAATATACTAAATAAGTTCAGTCCCTCAAATATATTACCACTTTTCTATATATAATTATCAAATTGTGATTTATCTTTAATAATGTTAGATAATTTCTGAACTATATAGATTTCTTTCAACTAATTCGTATCAGAATGAACTATCTTTATAGTATGACTTTGCATTTGTCGAAATTTCGGCTTCCGCTCGATTTGCTAGCCAAGTTTAATTTTCTTTTACGTAGATTTAATGTATTTGGTCTGTAGAATGAGGAAAAGTTGAGTGCTATTATTTTCGCTTTCGTTTTCATGTATTTTTTTTTTAATATGGCGGACGCCAATTTTACATGGCCTATACGGACTAAATTTATGAATTCTTTGAAGAAGAAACTACCCTCTTCTTAATCTACTTTCTCTTTGTTTAGTAGCAATGTGTTTCTGAAAATACATATTGTACAGTTTTTAGAGGTCTCTCGGTTATTTCAATATAGATGTATAATTCGTGTTATGTGCTTTCATCGTGTATTTGCAGCAGTTCTTTCTGAGGAATGGAATGAAATTGTGAATGAGAAATCAGTATGGCTAATAGTGACAAGTTTTGCAGTGCGAAGGAGCTACCATAAGGACTCCATTATACACGTCCAATGGTCATTAGAAAACTAGAAATGCATGTTAAACACAATATGGACCTGCATGGCATATGGCCATATTATGAACATTCGTTTCATCTTCGCAATGTTTGATCTAAAAACGTACTTTTTGTTTGAAATATAAACAAGCACTAATATTTCGTTACTAGTTGCTATTCCCTATAAACGTCTATATCATGTCACGAAAGTCCAGGTATGTAGAAAACAAATTAACATCAACAGACTCCAGCAGTGTAGCCTGGGGCTGCAAGTTTACACTGTTGCGGTTACCTTTAAGAACTTTAAATTAGCGAGTACCTTCACTAACATTGTATTCCAATTGGAAAGTGAGGTTTGTATACATGCACTTCTTAGTTCGCTAACTAGCAGAAGTCCCCAACCTTACCAAGGAAAATTATATTTAGCAACATTGTTTTTAGTACAACATGGACACAATTGAAGAAAAATGTACATGGACCTACTAGCGCTAAATGACATTTGAAACAACATACCGAACATACAGGTTTCGCAAGAAGAAGACAGGGAAGGCAGAAGCGGAAATGATTCAACCCAGAAGCCCCCAGACAATCCAACAGGGACAACACGAGTCCCTCGAGGCCGAACTGTAAGTTTAGAAGTAAGCAGGAGGAATGTTTTAAAATACTGCTCAACTTACTATACAAATATCAACTTCACAAGACTATGAGTTCCAGATCAGGAGAGACTATGATACAGCATACCCTATATAAGACTCCGTTGACCTGACTATATTTCGAGTTCACCAAAGCACAGAAAAATTTCAAAGAAAGTGGTCCATCATACCAAGATTATCATGTTGGGTTTCCTGTAGAGCAACTAAGGAATCAAGAATACTCGATAAAACGAGAAACTTGATCCGAAAAGGTAGAGGATATCTCAGAGGGACAAGCAAAAACCACCACCTAGACACCATAAGAGTAACACCCTAGAAAACAGACAGGAAATCTTGAAAAACTGTAAAAGACAATAAGTGAAATAAAAGAAGTACCAACGGAGAAACACATAGTTTCCTCAAGTAACAACTCAACGAAATAATTCCGAGAAAAAACTCAACACAATTTCTCATAAAATTGTTACCTATACCTTCCACATCGACTAGTAGACACTAAATTTTCTACAGAAAATCAGAAGGAAAAGAACATTGGATCCACCGTTCCCAACACTAGTAAAGAGAGGTTTAATGGGTTTAAGAACTACATTTGCTTTGACAACAAGGTATTCCTTCGAAAGAAAGGCACGGCTACTGGAGCATCTGTTGTTGTAACATATACCAACATAGTGTACATGCTGATTTAGCATTGACTGATAATGTCCTGTGAAACCTATGCTTGACTATAGATAGATGCATGAGGTCATATGAATATTTACTAGGACAATGAACAACTAAAATCGTATATAAACCGCTTAAGCGTAATGCAGTATAGAGCTTAAGTTCACACCTGAGCGTCGAGAAAACCAAAATAAACGTCCCAGAGGTTAACGAAGAGATCAAACGAACATGTAATAAGCTTACTTCTAAACATGAATTTTTACATGCAGACTCGGCACACCCAACTCCTTAACAACTCATTGATTAAGAGACAGGTATTACGTCTGAAATGAATTATAGATAATGAACGCAAACTTGGGAAATATTAAAGAATTAGGAAGAGCTTTCTAGAAGTTCTTTTATTATTATAAATAAATAATAAAAGAACTTTCGAAGACAGTTGCCAAGAGAACAGAATGTGAAAATCATCACATAATTACTACCCTTACTATAAGAACATATTGATCAAACTAATCCAGAACTTTTGGAAAGAAATCAAGACTGAATTTAACATAGAAAACTGGTGGGTGAAGATGCTACAAGACCCACAGCTGATAGCGTATAAGAGACCAAAAGAATTGAAATATATAAGACAAGTAACGTTCACCAAAAACTATTGACTAACATACAAGACTTCAACTAATTTAAATCTAATACGCGGAAATAAAACAGCAAACATGCCAAAATACATTAGCAAAAGTAAATTGACAAATTTGATAAGGGTTAAGATTTTGAGGACCAAAATCTGAGCAAAACCACGAGTGAAAATGCTATGGAAGAAAACAGGAAATGAAAACGACCACGTTCATCAATTGAAGAAGGGAGTTATAGAGTTTAGGGTAGTTCTAAACAATCAAGGAAACCAAAACGAATTGTTCCGAAAACGTCACGATCCGAGACAGGAGAAAGGTCCAATTTGACGGTGACTAGTGTATCACAGGTTAGGCAACAGTACTGTGACATAAGCGGGGGGGAGACCATAAATAGGAACATTCAAATGCAGTTAGACAATTGGAATAAAGAAATAAAAATAGAAACAAATCAAGGGACCAAAATAAATCTGTAACTAAAATAATTGAAATTGGTAAACTCAAGGAGTACTTATTAAAAGTCACTACACGAAATGTGTACACATCCATCTAAAACAGATAAAAGCTGTCTGTTATGTAGTCTTCCATAGAGTAATCTAACAGTTAGTGCGAGATGTATACATAATGTGCACATACCGTAGTCTACACACACATATTCACAAAAGCAGATAATGACTTAAGCTACTAAATATTAAGCAAATACAGTAAAATAATAGTCGCACAGATAGAAAACCGTATATAGGAACGAGACATTTACCTGATGATAATTCAATAGACGATAAAATTTTAATAAATTTTGTATTTTTAAGCCACTTTTATTAAGTAATGACTTCAGCCCGTCACGATTCTATAAGCCGTCAAGTTTCTACAATCCTCAAGCAACCATGCCCCAGCCGGTTAGAGCCCAAAATCCTGGAGACGTTGGCCTGGTGCCTCAGAAACACGACTAAAGCTGTCATCACCGCTCCATGAGTCACAGAATCGAATTATCGTCTAAGGGAAGGATATCCTTAAAAGAATAGAAAATCTACGATTGATGAAAGTGGAATCTGCCAGAGGCTCCATGTCTCGTCTAAGACTGAAATATACAGAAGCGGGTCGCAAGCCCTTCAGAACAATTATGAGAGTACATTCGGACGTTTCTTTTGTATATTTATATTTATGGTTTTTCATCTTCTACAGCAAATATTGGGGACAAGGACTCCAGATACTATTTTTCGTACATTATAAAAGAAACGAAACATTCAGCCAAATTCTTTAGCCCTAAAAGGTGTGAAATGGGAGACGGATGAGCCAAGTTCCTTGGTGACAGCATGTAAGAGGAACAAAGGAACTTGGCGCGAGGTGGCAAGGTTCATGATCCTCAAGCTATAAGGGTGGTGGGGATCCTAAAACCCACTACGTCCACCGCCACCAACCCTAAGGCTGTTGCCAACTCGCGCCAAGTTCCTTTGTTCCTCTTACACGCTATCACCAAGGAACTTGGCTCATCCGTCTCATATTTCACACCTTTTTAGGGCTAAAGAACGTGGCTCCACGTTTTGTACCTCTGGTGTTTTTGTTAGGATTTAACAGCTTTTTGTAGGTCGTGACCGAGTCGTATATATACTGGGTTCGCCTCGCTGGGTGTGCTGCCCAGAATTCCGTGTGCACCAGAACTTCAAATTAATAGGGCTACGCCTCCTTCATTTTAATCAGACTTTCTAGGGGCAGCGCCTCATGCTGTGCAGACCTTTTCCCACGTCCCCGCGGTTGCTGCACCCTCATAGCGGTGGTTTGATCCATTTATTGAAACATTTTCGTGATGGTACACCTTCATACCAAATTTCGTTTCTCTAGCTTCAGTGGTTTGGAAAATGGTATTTGGGCGGCCATTTTGATCCAAGTTAACAACTTTTTCAAAAATGTAAATTATTCCTAAGCTGCTCTTGTTAATACACCTTTATGCCAAATTTCATATCTCTAGTTCAAAACGGCCTGGAAAATGGATTATGAAGTCAGCCATTTTGGATTCAAAATGATGTCTTTGAAGATATTTTGTAATCTACTAGTGATGATATACCGTCATACTTTGAAATTTCATATTCCAATTTTTAACATCTTTTTCCTTACAGAACCTCAAAATCGCTGATTTCGCAATAAACTCTTGTTCCTGTATAGAATGCTGACGTTTTGTGACACGCGGAACTCGGCTGCATGTACTGCCGTGCGTGTTGATACTCCCCTTGATTCGCTCGCGTCGCTGCGCCAAGAATCCAACGGCAGGCCGCGCATCGAACTTGAGGAGTTTGGAGGAACTGCGTCTTTTTATCACAACCAGAATCTGCAGGGCACTGCGCCCCATGATGCAGATATTCCCTCATACTCCAGAGTTCTGGGTCCGAATGGGGAAACTTCCACATTCTGCCTGTATAATATGCTCCTGGCAGTGCTAACGTTTGTGACGAGTAAAACTTGGTGGGACACGCAGGAGTATTGGAAGTTGGCGCGAGGAACTAAGCTCATCCATATTCCATTTCACCACTTTTTAAGGTTGAAAGAATTGACTGGACATTTTGCACCCCTGGTGCTTTTTCTCGTATTTCGCACCTGTTTACACTTGTGTAATGTATATACTCGCTTCGCCTCATTGGGGCGCTGCCCTCAGAATTCCAAGATGGCCTCGCTGGGGCGCACCCCTTTATCGCAATCAGGCTTCCGCTCGGAACTGCACCCTAGTATGGGAGACGAGTCGAATTTATTCTAACCTACTCGTAATGGTCCACCTTCATACTAAATTTCGTTTCTCTAGCTTCAGTCGTTATAAAGTGGGGCTTAGGCGGGCATTTTGGATAAAAGATGGACACACTTTTAACGTTTTCTTATATTTTCGTGACATACTCGTGATGATACACTGTCATACCAAATTTCATTTCTCTATCTCGAACGATGTGAAAAATGGTATTTCAGCTGCGATTTTGAATCAAAGATGGTGACTTTTTTAAAACGTTGTTATGTTTTCCTAAACTACTCTTGATAATACATCATTATGCCAAATTTCGTATCTCTGGCTCAAGCAGTGTGGAAAATTTATTTATGACATCCGCCATTTTGGATCCAATATGGCGTCTTTAGAGATATTTTGTAATTTTTTCATAATCTACTAATAATGTTGTACTGTCAAACCAAATTTCGTTATTCTAGCGCTAGCCGTTTAGGCTGTGTATTCTTTAAAATTTTAGGGTTGGCGGCCATTTTGAATCCAAGATGTCGCCTTTTTCAAATTTTTAAAAAAGTTTTCTTAATTTGCTAGTAATGATGTAGTTTCATACCAAATTTCACTGTTCTAGCTTTAGTCGTTTAGGCTGTGTATTCTTTGAAATGTTAGGTTTGGCGGCCATTTTGAATCCAAGATGGCGACCTTTTCATCTACTTATCATCCTCTACCTTCATACCAAATTTCATGTTTCTAGCTTACTCCAAACACCCTAAACAATATGATGAGTGAGTCAGTCAGTGAGTGAGTGAGTGAGTGAGTGAGTGAGTGAGTGTCAGTTAGCCTAAAATGTGCAATTTCAGGGGTCCACAACTAGAACATACAGATGCTTATCAGAATAATTGAAACACCTGAACGAAAGTGCAACTTACGAGATTAATATGGCGTGGGGCCACCTTTCGCCTTCAGAACAGCCTTGATGCGACGTGGGATGGAGGCATAGAGGTCGTGAATGGTAGCAAGTGGAATATTACACCATTCCTCGTGCAGGGCATCGGCCAGTTCTGTGAGAGAGGATGGAGGTGGAAATCGTCGCCGGAGTCGTGTTTCCAAGATGGACCACAGATGTTCAATTATGTTGAGATCTGAGGATTGGGCGGGCCAGGGGAGGTGTTGAACTTCATCCCG
>JAGDQP010030090.1:0-22870 GCA_022664845.1 Lepisma saccharinum | reverse complement strand
ATATATATATATATATATATATATATATATATATATATATATATATTTGTTTTAAATAAGGCTGATTATTTTCTCATTTTAAGTAACTGTTGTTAATGGTTTTTGTGCAACATTCACGAAACCTTTTGCAATGTCCAGGGCTTCGAAATGCTGCTTTTAGTTATGGGATATAAATAGTTCTTCTGAATGAGCGACAGTTTCCTTCAAGGCCAATAGCTGTTTCTGACTATTTCTTTTCTCATTCGCGGCAGATATAATATGAGACCAGTGTGTTGCGCCGGGGACGTTAGAGAGAGCAGTTTTAAGTATCTTCAGTCCATATTTCAAAATGACCTTTGGCCGGGGACGTTAGAGAGAGCATTTTTAAGTATCTCCAGTTCATATTTCAAAATGACCTTTGGCCGGGGACGTTAGAGAGAGCATTTTTAAGTATCTCCAGTTCATATTTCAAAATGACCTTTGGCCGGGGACGTTAAAGAGAGCATTTTTAAGTATCTCCAGTTCATATTTCAAAATGACATTTGGCCGGGGACGTTAGAGAGAGTATTTTTAAGTATCTCCAGTCCATATTTCAAAATGGCCTTTGGCCGGGGACGTTAGAAAGAGCATTTCTAAGTATTTCAAGTCCATATTTCAAAATGACTTTTGGACGGGGACGTTAGAGAGAGCATTTTTAAGTATCTCCAGTCCATATTTCAAAATGACCAAAATTTCACGTCTGGGAAGAAGAATTTTGAAACCAAAAGAATTCCTTTTAGTATTTTCTAATCCTGCAACTTTCTTCCATCGTAGAAAACAGTGGTGAAAGTAGAGAAAATTAGAGAAAGTAGAAGAATTTCTTTCTTCAGTCAGTCAGACTCTTCTAACTAGAGTTGAAGTTCCATTGTGAACACGATATAAACTGGCAGGAGTTTCCACGCATTGAAGTAGCTATTTGAAAACAAAGTAACTCAGTCATGAAATGGCTCTCTGTGGCGGCTATTGTTTTGTCGTGTCATGGAAATGACAACAGCAGGGAAGAAAACCTCCTTGATTCTGCATTTCGAGTACTCGAGGTGGAAAGCGAATGTGGTTTCCATTAGTGAATAGGAGTAAATTGGCGAGATGGGGCGGAGGGACGGGCAAATATTGACTTTCCTCCAACAAAGTCTAATTGTTCTCATTCGTCATTTTTTACCTGAAGGACACATACATTCTTGACGAGTTACAGAACTATGTTTCTGTTTAGTTTGAAGAGCAATATTTACTTGATTTAAAGTAAAGAATATTCGTTTCAAGTTTTTTTTAAAGAACGGACAAGAATTTAACGAAGTATTGAGGAAATTATACCAGCCTTCAAACTGTGGATTTTACGAAAAATCTATACAATTATCTTCATACAATAGTTTAGTAATGCATGCTTGAACCTGCATTTGAAACCTCTTTCCCATACTAAGACACACACAAAAAAAAAAAAAAATGAGTCGGTAGGGCCTCCCTGAAACCCCCTAAAGTTGTTCGAAAGGAATTCAAATTTTCCGTTTTTGATAATAGCACTGACCCCAGCCCATATAGGTGGCCAAAACTTGCGGAATCCTAATTTACATTTTAATACCTTTCAAACGGTGTATGAGCCATCAAAATCGGTGAAGGGGTTCACAGTTTATGATTTTTTTAGCCGAATCACAGAATTTTCACAAATGATAGAAAAGTGTGTCAGTCATTCATTCTGTGTTTTTGCTTTAGACCCAAATAGTTGTTACCTGGGAAGGGTTGGGGTCAATTGCGGGCCCCGTTGGGTTACAAGAAATGTTTATTGTTTAAATAGGAGTTACTGTTTTCGAGATACGGAGCCTACCATGGTAAAAACCTTTTTATGAAGACTATGCACTTTTTAATAGCCAGGCTTACAAAATAAGTGAAATTAGTACAAAAAGACCTTCGGGGTAAATGGGGAAGAGTGACGCAAGAATTCTACTCACAAAAGAAGTCACATCCATTTTGCGATTTACTTTCTGTGTGTCATTATTGTGGAATGGAGGATATTAAGAGCCTTCTTATACGTGCGGCATTTGTCGCTGTGTCGTCGGCGACAAATATCGTTGGGATCTGTAAGTCAACGGGAACAAATGATTGCTTTTATGCACTGTGCCAATGACATCTGACATTTGTCATCTGCGATCTGTAAAACATGTCGTCGTGTCCTAGAGATCGCACAACGGCAAATGTCGTTCAACATGATTTATGTACACGGAGTCTTATGGGTTCATTTATGCACGACTACAATTGCCGCATGCCTCGACTGTTTATAGATCAGTGTTGCCAAGCCCTGGACTGTGGAGTTCCGTTGCGTGGAAGTTCATTCAAGTGAGATAAGTGTATTACATCTAGATACTGAACTATTCATATACGCACTAAATAAAAAAAAAGAGCATCATGTAACAATTGGCAAGTAAACATGGTTACGATTGATTTTTCATTTTTGTTTCGTATTATTTACTTAGAAAACTTAATTCCTTTTTTTTTCTTCATAAATAATGGAAAATACACTTCCATGTTCAGGATATTATAATGCCGTTTTAACCCCTTACCGCCTGAGGGTACAGCCACTTATAAAGAAAATGGATTTTGGATGTATAAGAAGTAGAAGCGATTTCCCCCATGAGAATTGATTCACTGTACGCCTAATAGTTAGACAACCAACATGACAGTACAAATGTGAGCTAAAACAGTCATGACATGCCAGGATATTCATCCATTTGGAAAAATAAAGTTTTTGCACTTAAGCATCATTTAGAGAACCACGAGAGAGTTAGGCAGAAATTTCATTCACGTTAAGTTCTAACAGATAGGAATTAAAGAAAAGCAAAAATAATATGGACATCATGCAGGATTCATCATTACGTTCGAATACACACACATTTATATACAGAGAGAGAGAGAGAGAGAGAGAAAGAGAGAGAATGAGGGAGGGAGAGAGATAGACGGAGAGGTTAAGGATAACTGTTTGTGCTCCTAAATAGAAAAGCAAATCGTTTAAAAAGGATATTATTTTATTATCTTTCTCTCTAATATTTTAGCTCTGAAACACTCACACAAACATAAAAAGTGAATATGAGTGAGAGAGTAGCAATAAGTAATATAAAAATAAAGATGAAGGGAGAGAAGGAAGAAGGGAAAGGAGCAAAGACATGAGAAGGAAACGATAGGGAGAGAGAAAGACCAATGAAAAATATGGGAACTACATATTCATCATGCTAAAGAACACACACATTGTTTACTCCGATTCTCGCCATTGATGCCTCGTAAGTTCTCGAACCGAAGATTAATCTCTGTTTCAAGCCATTATTTTATGCAGAAAAGACACTACCTGGTTGGGAATCAAACCCGGGTCTCCCTGTTGAAAGTTTGAGTCGTGAGTTTCTACTCCACAGGTTTTCTGCATAAATGCTGCTTAATAAATGGTAAAGTGTTTATCAGAATAATAACATGAAAAGTGGATACTTCAGATCAATGGCATGTTCTTAATTGTCTTTGTAACTCCCAAAGCTTTTATTTTGCCCTTTGTAACCAACATTTGTAAATCGTCTACTTCTTTATAGTAGCCCTTTTGTTTGATTTCACATTCTGAAGTTATGATTAGATTCTTCCAGATCGCTTTGTAAAAAAAACCGTTGTTTCAACAGGGTTTGAACCTATGTTGTCTTGTTTTAGAGCTGAAAATACCAGTAAGTTTCCCCTACACCCTCTTGCCAACGAAAGACATAAGCCATGAATGACTAACTTCAGAACTGATCTTTGGAAAGAATCAACTTCGTCTTATAAATTGTTTAAACCAAAGTGCACGCCGAAAGAGCCTAGAAGAGTAAGATGTTGAGAAGGTCCTTGGAAGGAAACGTGCTAAAAGTACTACCATATTCAGCATCAGAAATAATGGCTCTACACCAAATTTCAGCTCAAAACATTTTAACCATAAGCTCAAAATAAACCAAAGTGTGTTTTCTGGTAATTTAGCTATATCTCGGTCGAATTTACACCTACGATTACCTACCTTTTTAAATTGAATTTTTTTCAAACTCTACAAGGTAGTAATTTTTGTTTCTTTTATGTTGGCGTAAAATTCAAATTTTAGAGAGGTTAGAAGATTTGAAACTTGAATTTAAAAACCGAAGACAAAAGGTTTACTTTGCATATGCCCAGCGCTAACCGGGGGCTGCGTCCCCCTCTTCCGAGTCTAACTCCACCCAGCTTACTTCGAATGCACCGTCCTCCATTGCACATATTGCGAGCCAGACCTGGTTTATTTATATATATATGTATCCTAGATTTCAGTAGCCTCTATTTGCATGCCAAAGCAATTATTATTAATAAACACGAACCAATAAAATATAAAGTTAATATTTTATATTTTGAAAGAAAAAAGAAGAAAAAGACGTGAACCAGCGGGATCAGAAACCGGGTCTTTTATTTAGTAAGCCAACCTCTAGCTGCTGCAACAGTCTAGGACCTGGCAACTAGTTTTTTGAGTTGATGGCGCCGAGCTTTTCACTATGACGTCGCAGGTAGTGATGACTTCCAAACTTGTTACTATTTTCATCCTCAGCATTTGATTGCGGGCCGTAAAATTGGTATGATGCCTTTCTGGTCAGTGGAACATAGATCATGTGCAAAATCGTGCTTGTGCCACATGATCCTCTTGGGAGTGTTCGTAGTTATTGGTACGCATCGGGCATAAATGTTTGTGTGCGTGATTTTAAGTCAATTCTAAGAATATTAGTCCACACAGGTTAAAAAGGTCTATCAAATTGAACAAGTGACGTCCGCTTAGGGTGAACAAAGTTTTAAAAAAGTTCTAGAGCGTTGGTTTAGCATGCGGCAAGTCCTGCGATCGATTCCAGAGGTTGACCATTCTAACTGAGGTTTCCCAATATTTTTTCTCAGCCATACCAGGCAAATATCGTGATGGTGCTTATAAATAGGTTCTGGCCGTCTATCTTCCAACACACTCTTCCAACCGTATCCCGGCTTGATCCGCATATGCCTAAAGGCCCTAAAATAATTTTAATCAAATCCTTCCAGATTCTTTTTACCCCACCCTATGCCGGGCGACTGTTATGCTTAAACAACATAATGCGATTCACACATTCACACAAACCATACACTGTAGATGTGAATATACGAATATAATATACTGGATGTCAAGAATAGTAAAATATCCTCGCAAATTCTTCATTGTAAATTCTCGGTGGTAGAGCGTTGGCGTAGTATTCGTGTGGTCGTGGGTTCGATCCCTGCGACGAACTATCCTGACTGATGTTTTCCAGGGTTCTCCTCAGTCACAACAGGCAAATGTCAGGATTGTCCCTTCAACATATGCCCTAGCCAATACCTTCGCTATTTTTTTATCCTTTCTTATCCCGGCCTGAACCTTAGATGCCTAAAGGCCATAAATAATATTCAAATTCATTGACAATTTAAAGTACATAATGTTAATTACAGTGCATATAGATTAAATTCAATTTTAATACAACATTGTAGAATAAATTTACAAATAGAAGAAGAAATGTTATTTGGAAAATTATTATTAAAAAATCAACAACTTGTAACTCAGCTATCTAGTTTCTCATTGGAACCTTCCAGCCAACCACATGCCGTCTACACATAGTCAATTTTAATTACCAACCCTCTCTGATTTCTATTCACCCATTCTGCCTACTATATCTATGGGATATGCATAGATGTACTAGAACAGGGAGTGGAAGGGAATCAGTGAATGTAGGTAATTCAAAATTCACTTTGTTTAGACGATATGGGATTGGCTTGCAGGATCCAATGAGGAACTAGATAGTTGGACAGTTACAAGTTGTTGTTTTTTAAAATAATATTCTCTTCAAATAACATTTCTTGTTCTATTTGTGAATTTCTTCTACCACGGGATATTAAAATTGGATTTAATCTACTCTTACTGTAATTAACAATACGTATTTTGAAGTCACAATGAATTTCAATTGTATTTATGGCCTTTAGGCATCTAAGTTTCAGGCCGGGATAGAGAGGGGGAAAGGATTCGGGAAGGTGTCGGCCAGAGCCTATGTTGAAAGTGCAATCCCGACATTTGCCTGGTGTGACTGAGGAAAATCCCTGGAAAACATCAGTTAGGATGGTCCGCAGCGGAAATCGAATCTCAGATCTCCCGAATGCTGCTCCAACCCTTTACCACCGACAATTGACAACAAAAAATAAGAGAGGGCATTTTACTATTGTTGACACACAATATATTATATTCGTACATTCACATCTACAGTGTATTATTTGTTTTCATGTGAGAATTGCTTATGACGTTTAAGAATAACGCTTGTCCGGGATAGTGTGGGGTAAAAGGATTCTCGAAGGATTTCTTTAAAATTATTTTAAGGCCTTTAGGCATATGAGGGTCAAGACAGGATAGGGTTGGGAGAGTGGGTTGGAAGATAGACAACCGGGGTCTATTTATATGCACCATCACAGCGTTTGCCTCGTATGACTGAGGAAAAGTATTGGGAAACCTCAGTTACAATGGTCGACTGCTCGAATCAATCCCAGGACTTTCCGAATGCTAAACCAACGCTCTATAATTTTTTTAAAAATGTGTTCACCCTAAGCAGGCTGGCTTCACTTGTTCAATTTGATACACCTTTTTAACCTGAATGGACTGATATTCCTAGAATTACCTTAAAATCACACACACACAAACATTCCTGATAGAAGAACGAACACTCCCGAGATGACAATGTGGCACAAGCATGATTTTGTGCGGAATCGATGGCCCACTGATAAGAAAGTCAGCATACAAATTTTACGGCCCGCACTCAAAAGTTGAGGAAGAAAATATTAACAAGTTTGGAAGTCATCACCACATGCGACGTCGTAGTGACAGGCTCCGACCCCATGCACTGTAAATAGAACGACCAAACTATCATTTGCCAAGTTTTAGATTAGTGCAGCCGTAAGGCGTTGGCTTACTAATCCTGGCGGGGGAAAGATTTTTTTCTCGTTTTTTTCTTTCAAAGTATAATATATAAACTTTAATATAAAATATGAGGATGTGACTAGAATTATTTTCTATCATTGAGATGTTTAGCCTCTACGTAATGTGTAAATTAACCGCTTTCACTTCCTACGAATGTTTACTTAAACATGTAATACCAAGCAACCTTACTTTTCTCACAATAAACGAGTAATAAGGGAATTATAAAGGTTATTAAATCTTAATTAAATCTGGAAATAAATTGCACTGAAGAAGAACTTGGCCATTTTTGTGTACGGCAAAAAACATGTAACAATGCCTGATAACTACGAACAAAGATCGATAGGCAGTGTTGAATTTGGGAAACAACTATTTCCTTGTGCAGGAAGATACAGTGGAAACTAAAATACGGAATAAACAAACTGCAAGCAAGAAAAAGAAGAAATTAGAAACAAATGTAGCCAAGAAAATAAAAACAAGAAACTGAGAGAAGAAAGGGGAACATGGACCAGGATGAAATAGGTAGAAAAAGAAGAAAGAACAAAAAATATTTGGAAGAAAGACCGCTGAATGAAAGAAGTTGAAAACCAAAATATATAAAAGTGATTACTTCAAGTGGCATGTACCTACTGTTAGTAATAAAAAAAATATGAAAACAAAAAAAAAAAGCCTGCGGAATTATCAGAAAGATAAATGTGTTTGAAGTACATATGGAAAAGGGAGTTAAACGTAAGTGGAGCCGGGAGATAGAAAATTGAAAATACTATTCAAGAGAATAATAAATAGAATTAATCAATGTTAATTGTGAAAGACAAAATTTACATCAATATAGTGTACTTCTACAGACAAGAAAATGCATGATAGATCAAAGGTTACATAAAAGGTATTATACAAGTTTAAATAAATTAAGCATTCCAAACTTCACACCTGGAGTAAATAGAATATTTTAATTACAAATGCACATGCATTTTTAAATACTGGAACAATCCTGTGCTTTATTTGTTCCCGTTTTAGTCTTACATATGGGAAGGATATTTAAGTGACATTAGAGGAGAGCGAATAGAAATGTCTCTTGAAAATAAACAGCAAAATATTTAGAGAAGTGGTTTTGAACCGCCAGTCCGCGGACCGTGTACCGGACTCTGAGACTAATAATATGTTACATTATTTAACACTCATTTTGCAGCTTTCGGAAGTCTAAAATTGAGACATTTGTTACATTTCGTTTCCAAAACAACCAGAATCTGAAACTATCCTGACGCCCTTTGTACGTTAAATAAACGCCAAACTTAGGTGAATCATTCCGGTTCGTGAATGCTTTTTCTCATAGTCTGCCGATAAGTGAGTATAAAGTGGTTGAAAAACACTGGTTTTAAGTATTTGCATTATTTATTCACACAAAGCATAAACTTTGTACATACCATATTGTAATAATTAATTCAGTTCGTCAGTATGTTTTTCCACTGTGATTTATCAGCACTTGAAAACAAGTATATAAAGGTCTTTATCTAACCAAATATTTTTGCGATCTTTAACACAAAGTTTCCGTGTCCAAACAGAAATATATATTCTTGATTAAAGACCAGCCCTGGTTCACTACTGGGTCAGAACGCTTAAAGGTCGGCGCTCCAACATTATGAATCTGCTTTAAATCTGCATTATGAATGAAGCTACTTTAAATCCTGAAGTCATGGTTTTAGTTGCTGACAAAGTTCTTGGCTTGTAAAATAAGCGAATTAGATGTGCAATACGTGAAGACTGTCGGAAAAGCAAATAATCCTGGATGCCTATTGGTCATTTCCTGAATTTAGAATAAGTTGAAATTAGCACTAATATTTAATTTTTTTTTCCTTTCAGAAATGTTCACTTTCATCGAATTAAATAATTGACGATATTTTAATTAATATCGCACTACTTTTATGATAGATGGGAACTAGTTTCTCGAATATATTTTAAATAATGATTATTACTAGGCTAGGTTTGTTTGAGTCAGGGCTTTACTGAGTTATTTGTCATATTTTGTTATGTACATTAACAAAAGTTCCACCGGCTCTATCTCCTTTTCCTGTCCCCGGAAGATATATCGCCGAGCGGTGCCATCTGTCAGCATGGTGAGCATTATCCATGGTTTCCAATCTCAACAATCAGAGACAAAGATAGTACAAAGAAAATGTAGAGAAAATGTTTTGCTTTATCGTAACAAGTATATGAAATTCTGTTAGTATTACTTTTAGAATTCAGTATTATGATATTAGAAATTTGTTATATACCGGTATAATGTTTTGTGTTCTTCCCGTCTTTAAACATATTAGTTTTTGACAATATTTGACCATTGTTTCTGTCAGGCATGTTTTCGGAGGTATTCAACCGCTCCTCCGAAAGAATTACTTGTATTACTCATACGTATACAGAAATACGCATATAATAGTAGATTCTATAAATATCGTTCATGTTATTTTCAGGTTAAATAAGGAAGTACGACATATTGGTAAAGCAATATTATTATTATTTTAAATTTGAGTACATTGGGGTCACTATGCATTATTTATACTTTTCGTGGAGATCCCCCACCCCCACGAGCCCCCGAATGAAATCTTCTGGAAGAAACACTGTCTTTGACTCCCTATTTGTATTCTTGAGTTGTATATTTCAATAGAGTTGTTTATTTAGTTGATCTTTATTACGTTTGATTGTCCTGCTTTTAGCGTTTTGAATTTTCCATTTACTTTTAATGAAGTATAGTTTTGTTCCTAAGACTTCTGTCCTGATTGTGTTTTCTGAGTCAACAATCCAGAAAAACAAATCAATAAATGTATTCTCCTTTTGAACAGAAAATACAAAATTGGGATTTCTATATTAAATATTACCATTCACGTCTTTCACTTTTTCAGAGAGATCGCAAAGTTAATATTTGTTTAAAAAGAAAATGTATATCTCTTCAGCAGTCAGCCAATACATTATTGGTTTTATAAATGGCCTTCAACTTTGAAAACAACAGTTCTAGTCAAAGTTTTGGCTCTTCAATCCAGCAGGGCTTGCAGTAAACAAGAAAAGTGCAATTTTTGTTTACACAGCACTCTAAATCGAAACTAGCTTTTATATATTTTAAACTGATTCAGCATCTTGACGCTTAGGCCCATAATAGGATTGAGAGATGGACTTCATACTGTTAAGCCGAATATTTGTCTACGAATCATTACTCTTGTTTAATTAAGAGTGTACAGTAAATGTACGTACACACAGACTGAATAATGCCCATAAATTTCACTGTTTAAAGTTAAAAACCAAAAGAAAGGAACAGCTCATTGTGACATTTAAGATGACTCAAATATCTTCATTCAGTTTTTTTAAACATGTTTGCTTCCTCTCTGGAATGAACTGATTTTCTACTTGCGCCTCTCTTAGAAAATGTTACATTGATTTCAATATACTCATCTTACTCTACCAAATTAGTAGTTTGAATGGGGACAGCGCAGGTGAGGTCATGAATAAGGAAATTAAATGTCAGGGTAAATCTGGAACTTTAGCTACGTTTTCTTCTCTCATGAAGTCGTGCTCGTGCGATATCATTGTTAAGTCCTATGGAAATGAGCTACTGGAAGCATTACACCGCAGTTGTTCTTCCATTCGCCGATACAAATATTTTATTCCTTTATCTCAGAGAAAAATAAATCAATTTCTGTATCCATAGGTGCACATTCAAGTCTCGTGAAAGTCAATTAAACTGACGGGTTCAAATTAACAAAGACATAAGTCCCTTAATTAGAGGAGGTCACCGCCTATGTACACCGCCTATTCACAAGTAAAATAAATACTATTTCTTCGCGATCTTCCATCTCCTGCTTCTGCGATGGAGTGGTCATTCATTGCTATTCATAACCTAATTTATCTATTTAAAGATCACTGAAATACGTTGCTAAACACTTGTTAGGTAGTTGATGCAAAGGACGGTAACAATTTTTTTTATATTATTGTACTGATTAGGGTGAATGAATCATATAGATTTATTTATTCATTACACGTCTAAAGAGTTGGTTTCATTTCCGAATGCAATCGAATATACCATACCATCTGTTTTTCCGAATAGCTTTACCCGTTTTTGAAGTACAAGGATAATTTGTGAGCAAACATCGGTCACTTCTCCTGTGTGGGGTTTCGTTAAACAAAGTGTTTCTGAGTTCACTTTACCAGAAGCTGTAGGTCCTGTCCTTGGATTCTTACTAACTCCCTTATCATATTTGTAAAAAAAAGTAATTGAATTTAATGAGACGAAATGCTAACCTTAAAATTAAAATAAAAATGATAACTTTTTTGCAAAACCTTTAAATAGTGTTCGCTAATCCAAATACTCCATAACAACGTTCCTACAATAAATACATCTGAAAGAAAAACTATGTTTCAATTCAACACATAGCAACAAAATATTTCAGATGAAAATCGAAGTCATCCCAAATTTAAGTATCAATAATTGTTCTGGTAATTTTATATGTTGCGGTCCCTGTAATCAAAATTGGAATATATTTGAAACCAGTTTATTTTAAGTTCTAAAAAGTAGAGTAAAAATAACATCTTGATTTAAGAATTGTATTTGTTTATTCTGCTTCCATTTTCCAATGTGACTTTTTCTCGTTGTTGTTTCGAGATTGAATGTCAAATAATATTGGCTCTATCCTGAGGTGTGGTGAAAGCTGCCGTATTTTATAAATTTCAATCCTTTCCAAAAATTTAACAATTGAATGTAATAATGGAATTTTTCTTGTATTCGCTTTACAATGAGCTGGATGGAATCTCTTAAATTACTGAACCTGTCAAATTGGTTTCATGTGTCTATGCTTAGCGAAACGTACTGGTATTATATCTTCCTAGATTTGATGTAGGCTGAGCTACGAAAAACAATACATTAAATCAATTAAGTGAGATCAACGGAGAATTTAATAAAGTTGGCTACATTTTTTCCTTACATTTTCTAAGTAGATTAACTTTTACGGCACATTCTAACACTCAAAGCAGTGAACGATTTTTTCAGCATGACAAGCCAGAAGATCTCTTTAGCAGGACAATCTACCGATCAGTATGCAAGAATAGAGTAAACCTTTCCCATAACTACTAAAGCAGGATATCCGTTATTCGAATTTTCATTTTTGTCCAAGTGTAGAAACTGTATAAGTCAACACAATCGCGGAATACAAAGGAAATAAAGTTGTAAAATTACTAGTAAAATTCAACTGACAGAGATTATATTACCAATATAGCTTTCAAATTATGAAGGTGATTTTGATAAAAACTTGTTGGCGTATTTCCACCTTAAATCGCTTGAAAATTTGGTCTTGAACATCATACCCATAATAAAGTACATGAACAAAAGGCATATCTGATAAATGTTTCTGTATGATATTATTGCCATCACAAAAATGCATACGTAATTACGCTGTTTCAAGTATTGATTCGAGAGGATTTTCGCAGATAGCGCATTTGCCTGGATGATGATTCTTATAATCAAAAATTCCAGTTTCATAATTTTGGCGAAGTTAATTTGCACAATAATAATGACTCAATCAGTTTACCTACACTAATGATTTGAAAGCTTTGCTTGTTTTGCTATTTAGAAAATCGCTTTGTTTAATTACTTACAACTGTGAATTTTAAAGATGATATTTAAAGTAACTTAGTACCTATAAATAATAATAATAAAGAAAAAATATGTAGTATCCCTGCGTGTACGATGAAGATATTATTTTAAATATAATCTGAAACTGTTGCACATATTTTGGAGAAATATTTAAATAGAAGAGTAACAACTGTATATAGAAGTCTAAATTATCCGTTTTGGTTTAACAGTAGCGTTTATAACGAACGCTTTTGTTTCGTAAAAGAGTAAATATAAATGAAAGAGCATATTCCTCAAATACAGCATTTGTGAAAGAACTATGCCTACTTTCCATAGGCTGCGTGTACAAAACGTGACCAATTCAAACATATATGAAACGAAAGTAGGCTTCGAAATTAGTAATATATTTTTTCGCCAAGCAAAGGCAAGGTACCTTTTTCGACATTTTAAATTAACACTGATTTATAAGGGAAAACAGAGTATTTTGGGCTTTCCGACACAGGGGTAGGATGTGACCTCAACTGTCTGTTGATATGTTGTATAGCTACTTTAAGATTCGTCGAGTGAGCCGTTAATGGTTTCCTAGAAATGTCGGGAACTTCCTGTTTTCGGTATGTATGTTCATGAAAGAGTACTGTATGTCATAATACTATATTTTGTCGCGATTTCTGGTTCAAGGAGACGAGATGGTATAATCATCTTTCGATATGTTGTAGAGTTAATTAAGTCGTAAAGTCTCAAGAGCCTATAATGGTTTCCGGTGAACATCGACAACTTTGTTTCCGGTATTTATGGGGAGGGAAGTCTTCTAAGAAACATAATTCAGCTTTGAATCTTTGTGAAAACCGGCATTACTTATTTTGCCTTTTCCTCCTCTAAATAACAGAAGCTGTTAGAAAATTTGTAAGTTGAAACTTCTATCCATGCAATTCGTTCAAACTACTGTTTTCATTCAATAGTACAAGTTGTACACAACACTGTGGAGAGAAGTGGACTTACTCGTAAATCCCTTAAACTAGTCACTTCTATACATTTGTGTACAATATATTCAAATAAATTCTGTCACTTTTTCATTGGACATCTTTGTTGTTATTATTTTTAAAATTGAGATATGTTATATTTTCCTCGATTCTTTGTCAATCATTCACCGATTCTACTGAACGTTTATCTTCGAAAATACTAAATTTTGTAGTTCACCAGTTGATCCCATCATCATCCATAAGGTCTAGTTTCCAAACACACTTCAGTACAGAAGTTCACTCAATACAGCGTTACAAAGTAATAGAAATAATCATGAACAAAAATCTTTCTAAAAGTCTAAATAAATTTTGTAGCACGAAAGAAGGAAACTAGAATGTTGATTCGTCACGTCTTTCTGAACATAATATTGCGTGGTACTTTAAAGCTGAGGTAATAGTCAATCGACGTAACAACCGGTTCGCGCTACTTGCAAATTATTTTGTAATAAGATAGTTATAGGGACGGTTTTGCAATTCAAGTTTTTACACATGCATGACATTGTATACTAACAGACTTGAGAAGGGGGAGCTCCAAGTATTACAATCATTTGACTGGAACTGTCTTTTAGACTTCAATCCCTGCCAACAACTTATTTAAATGAGCGAGATTTCTAACTTACGTAACTGTAAACTAATACTGATTGAAAGTTGCTGAGATTATGAATCTATTTGAAAAGAAAGTGAGAAAAGACACTTTAAGTATGAAATCGTAAGTGCGAATATAAATTTACTTAAATACAAAAATAAATCGTATTTAGCCTTATCTGTAATTCTTTATCAATAAACTAAATTAAGAAATATTCAAACAAATAATTAACAAATGCACAAAATTATTATGCTTTAATTTTCCAATATGACAAAGTTATGAAAATTAATTTAAAATAATTCACACACACACACAATCCTGTGTCAGTATTTTGAGACTCGATTTTAAAAGATTAGTCACCAAAACTAAAACACGATTCCTAATGATGAGCCACCATTTAAATTTCCAAACTCTATACAACTCAGTGTTTGATTTGTAGGGCGTGATTGTTGGGATATTTCCTCTCTTTTTCCAAAATTCGTCCCAGCTTCTATTTTCCGAAATACTCTATTATATGACCAGATGCAAGATACGTTGTTGTACTGATCTGAGAAATAGTTTCCCGTTTCTTGAAATTGCACAAATAAAAACTGCATATACTTACTTCTAGGATAAAAAAATAATAATCATAAAAAGCACTACAATTTCACATCCAATAGATCTTACGCTCGTGCATCAAGAACTGTTTATTTTTAATGAAAGGCGAATGACAGGAAGGATAATCCAAAGCACTTCTGGTTTCGGTTTTCTGTAGTATGGAAAAGATGTTATATACTTTTCTGGATCGCATTTGTAGATGGGTATGCTATGGAAGTTTGATGTCCGTCTTATGACAGATGCTTCTAATATTCAGAGCGTTTGTTCCAAAGGTATAGGTGAGGTTCATGACTGAATGCTTGTTTTGCTTTAGCTGAACTCCTAAATTATTGATGTTGTTCACAGATTTTTGTGCGCTAACCGAAAAGTTATCATCTGAAACATACCTAGTATTCATATAGTCTATGATTCAGGTGCCAACCGTAATGTCTTAACTCACAGATTAAATACAGAAAATAACTTTGGCATTTGCCTGTAATGATTACCAGTTTGTAATGCACTTTCCATGATGCTAATAACACTCTGTACTATGTATTCTTCTAACATTCTATTGAGTTCTTCATTCCTTAGAAACAGAATATCTTGAAGATGTTAGAAGTACACTCAAACACGACTTCGTACTTGCCTTTAATTTTGTTTATTAAATAGGAAAATCTCAAATATTATATTTGGTCGTTCAGCTGTCATAACGGTAGCTTCTCGTTCTCCAACAAACAAGGAACGCAGTAAATTCTCTTCCAAACTGTCAGTCATCAGGGTACGATATTCAAAACATTTAGATTCTCTAAATCTGGACAACGCCGGTATTTCTTTCGCCATCTCGAAAAGGAAAATGTAAAGCCAAATTAATTTTCCACGCAACTGTTGTGGCTCAAGTTCGAAATTAATTTAATACTCTTTCGGCGCTGGGAGTATGTTAGACTTGACAGCCGGAAGCAATGAAGTAAGTCATTTTCTGTTTATTAGTTCTACAATAAGTCAAATGCTAAAATTAACACCAATTGCAAGAGCAGTTTTAAATACCTGAACTTTGCGTTACATGTATGATGAACTGTAGTTAACGATGTGCGATATTTACTAATATTTCGAAAATCTACCAATCAATGATAATCAAGAATAATAAATTTATTACGTTCACATCTTCTCGATATAAAATATGGCAGCAATCAAAAATAATTATATGCAACTGGTCTTTTCCATCTACATTTAAAAGCCATAAATAAAGTAAAACTACACTACACAATAATTTACTTTCACAGCTAATCAAAATACAATTAGCTGAAGAAAAGTAACATAACAAAATGATTGAAATATTTAACGAAGAAAACTTTAAAGTCCAAGTAGTTATCAGTAGCATCTGATGATCCATAAGGTAAACCAATCGGAAAGTTGGTTCTTTACAATTACTAGAAGAATTTTCCGAGTATGTACTGTACTACGATGGAGAGAAAAGAAACAAAGATACTCACAAGTAAAGATCACGAATCATTAATCGTGGATCCGAACGAGACATGTACCAATCGATGGAGCATAGTGAACGCAGTACACGAAAGTCTTAGCGGCAGAGGGCGTCCATTGTCTAACACTAAAACCTTACTTGGAAGTCTAGACAGTGAATATCAAATTTCTGGAATGACTAAATATTTAGGTAAGAAACAGGTATCTCGAAAAATTTCAAGAAACAAAATTGACAGGAAATCCTCAAAGGTATCCGACGGACCAGCCAGAATCCTTGTCCGAGGCACTGTATAGGCCCGTTGGCTTTCAAGTAAAATCTTAATGTATCCTACAAAGAAGTCAATAATTATATCTGGCGATATTGGAAACAAGCATGAGTGGGTGGATGTATTTATAGCCAGAAGTGAGCTATTTTTGTTGATAAATCCTGTTCTCCATACTATTGAAAGTAAACACATTTTCTTTATGACTTGCAATAAGCTACGGTGATATGTAACAAACACATTTCATCTCTAAGAAGCAAGAAGGATAGGGGAATACTTATCTTAAATTTCGTCACTCCAAGTACATAGCATATATTCTTCCAACAAGGTGTACGTCGAGCTAATAGAGAATGCAGTTTTCGAAAACGCATCCGCGTGCTTAGAGACAAACAATAACCATATCAACAAAGAAATTGTTCAATGCACTCTGTTGGCCATTTCCCTAAAATTTTGCGCTCCACTAACAATATTGTCTACATCGCGATATTTGCCTTAATTACCATTTTACGACAATAGAATGCGCCAGGTATTTACTAAACAAGTGACATAACTCACTGAAATAATATACGTATTAATGTTCCGAAATGGCCGACATTATTATACTTTATCAACGATTCTTCGCGATAGACTTTACTTAATGCGAAACTGGAGATTCTGGATCAACTGTGAAATATTGTCTTTATCATCTGCAGAACATCTATACAATTTGTAGCCTACTACAGTTTGAGTTAGTACAAAATGTCCGAAGGAAACTATTATTCCTTCCGACATTCCTGCTTATCTGAATACACATGCATGATGTGAACGAAGTGTGAAAGCACATTTAAAATATGCTGTTTTGTTGAAAATATATAAATATAAGAAAAGAGATATATCATGAATGACAACACATCACCAAATTCTGAAGTATAGCTTCATCTTTAATTTAATTCGATTTGTAGAAATTGCATTTTTCAGACATTTAGGATACGATGATTATTCTTAGATAAGTAGAAACCAGTTGACTTCAAAATCCCTGATCGCGAGCAATGCACTCCATGTGCATGCATACACTCGAAAGATAAGATGTAGACAGTTTATAGAAGCATATTACGAAGCAAGCGACAATACCTGTATGCTTGCAGAATACAAGATTTTGATTGACACTTCCGTCTAGGCACATATTCGTAAACAAAAGCCAATAACTACACTGTTTATAGTTCCCGCCACGAAACAAAAGAAAATGTTTAACTCGAATGGTTATCAAAACACAATAAAGAATGTTGCATAGATTGTTAGACAAATCATTTTTGCCAACAAGGCAAAAATAAACGTGACTAAAAAATATGTATTATTCTGGATAGTCAAATGTAGTGTCAAATTTAAAACTCAATCAGCGTCACCTACAATTAGAAACTGTAATTATATTTTAACTGTTTACTTCCAATCACACGATATTTTGCAAAATTCTTAAGGGGTAGTGACCATTTACGTACAAGAGTTCCTTATGAATATCTGAAAACAGCTCATATGATTGGCCAACGTAAGACATAGAGGAGCTCTTCTAATTTTATACTGCGGATCCGAATACACGGTCTTTGTCGTATACTAGCAGTTACGTTCAACAACAAAATTATATTGTATAACTGATCTGTACCGAAATAAAGTTTCGTAGTAATGAAATTAGATAAAAATTTTAAGACAATTCTATATTAAAATGAAATTGTGACATTGAAGACACTTGTTTGTGAACTTTCTTATTTTAAAACAACAACAAATGCCCCGAATCATTATTTTTTGTAATAACAATTCCGTTACTCGATTACGAACACACGTTAGTAGGACATAATTAATAGGTACTAGAGGCCCTTTACTTTTCACGACTGTTTACTTTCACCATTATTTCAGAATAACATTAGGTTTAAGAAAAATGAACAGATAATTAAGAAGCTATACATTCATTCTAGAAGTATTCAAGTCTCAAAATTAATGTAACTCAGGACTTACGTAGTTACGTGCGGATATGTCAAAAAGTACAAGAAGAAAAGTGACATCTATGAACAAAGCTAGATATAACAAACAGTTTAAAATTAGGAACTTTTATCTTTGTTCTCTATAATTATGTACACTTAAGTTATTTCTTTAGGCGAAAAAAAACTTATACTTTGACCATAATCGGATAAAACGTGTATATACGGAGACCATAAATTCACTTTCTGAAAGAAAAAGAAAATTCATCGACAAAAATATTACAATTTTAATCAATTGAAAAGTAACAGATTATTTTTAAAATGTCTATGGAACATCATGAAGTATTTATTCCTGTCGGAAGATCAGGTAGATACAAAAATAAGAAAAGGAATAACTGAAAAGAAACAGAGCTCTGAAAGGAAGAAAATAGAAATACGGAAACATGCAACGAACAAGAATAAACACAATAAAATAATATGAAAAGGGAGGGGAAAGAACAGGACGGTATATAAAGGGAGAAAAAAGTGCAGCAAATCATAATAAATGAAAAAAATAGATAGAAAAAGAAAGACGTGGAAAACGAAACAAGTGGGAAAGAATTATGAATGTGAATAACTCTAAAAGCGCGTATTGAGTATTAGTATCTTTACTTAGCAAATTGAGAAATAAATAAATATAATTTCATAGAATTACCCAAAACCAATATAGAAAATAAAATAAAGGGAAATGTAGAAGAATCAAGGGAATTACAATTTCAATATTAATGTTAAACTAGGATGTTTCTTGAAAGCATTGAAACAGTTATAGAAAAGAAAATGTCACAGTAATCTGGAATTCGAGTGAATATATGGGAGATAAACACCCACCAACGTCTGAAACTACTGACCAAAAAGAAGAAGAAGAAAAAGCAGTTGTTCGAAAGCATATTCTATCCATGCCTACTTACAAAAGCCATTATACTAGAAGAAAAATGGCATACAATCTATTTACCAAGTCATATTATCTTGACAGATTTGTAGAATGAAGACATACATTCATGTATTCGTAAATACATAATGAAAAACGTTAACATTCGTTAATAAATTCAAGAGTACAATCCAGTAAAATGAGAAGGCGACACATCTAAAAATTTGTATAGTCTTTCTAAACAAATATACCAAAAATGTATAATATATTTTGCAAAGTCAGGTATGTCATATTCTCATTATTGTAAAGTCGGATAAGTCAATCATATATTTGCTACACACTTCTAAAATTCTAATTAATTTTAGAAATGAAATAGATGTTAAATTAGCAAGACTTACATTAAAAGTATTGTCCTGTTCCCAAACTCAATATATAATTCTATAAAGCTGCTGTTCTCTTATTTAGAGATTTACCACGATTTGTCAAAATTTAAAATTCGTTTTTCTCAATTTGCATTCTTGTTTATTTAACCAGCTTTACACACGACAGCGACAATCGTTTGTTGGGAAAACAGTAAAAATTTACGCTCAACGCTTTATAAAAGTATAAATATCATAATTTTATGGAGAAGTGAGCGCATTTACATGTTAGGACTATTGCTGGCCTATTGTTGACACCTCAAACTTAAGTTGATTCTAAATTATTTCTTATTATTCAATTACTTGAGGATAATTATTTCGATCAAATATCTCTCATTTGGAATATTATGGTAGATATTCTTTAATTTTTCTGCGGCGTCATCTGTAAGACAACAAAATGAAACAAGAAATACTTGCGTTTTTGTATATAGAATTATTCATTTGCCGTAGATATGTTTTAAATAGGTTGAATTATTCTACAAGTAAATCACAATAAGTATTTATGTGATGTTAACTCAATGAAATGAAAGTAGCGGGAAAGCAACATAGGTTTATTGAAAATTGCACAATACAAAATTAGAACAAACGCATTTCTAATGTTTTACTTAGCAAACTTTCTCCCGGGAGAGATTTGTGCTCATTTTAAAATATTAAGTTTCAAGTAAAGTTTTTTTTTTACTATGACTTTTATCTTATTTACGGGACAACACATATTAAATCCTCGGACAGGTCCTGAATTCTTCACTCTTTCCAGGAATTTACTAGCAAATAGTATATGTCCATTATTAGTTTTCCGAAATACTTCTGCCGGCTAACGTCGTTCCTGAAGGAGGGGAAGAGGGATCCAGCAGTAAGATATTTTGTGAACGTAATATACCAGGGTCCACTACGGTAAATCTAAAGAAGATTTTAGAAAACATCACCAGGATTTCTCCAGCAGTGGGAACTTTTTTTGCTTTCAAATTGTTATTTCAAAGTTGACGACTAAGCAGCTATATCACGGAAGCAGGATAGATTACAAAACTTTACAAATTTGAAAATGAAACTTACTTAAAGGTCAAAGTTCTTGTATTCATGTTTTCTTGTTTTAAACTATCCTTCCACTTACAGGTTCAAGATTGTCAGAAAAACAAAGAAGTGTTTTTTTTTGTTTTTGTTTTTTTAGATTTTTTTAACTCATCAGCATATCCGGATCTAATTGTGTTACTCTAGCAGAGTATTAATTTACCAATTTATCCAAAATAGGGGTTTTGGATAACCGAAATAGAGGTTCGGGTTGGTCCTTTCAAGTTCATGCTTCTGCCACTAGATGCGTGTTACGAAAACTCTCCTGTATCAAACTACAGACCGGCGTTTTCCAGAAAAGTCCTGGTGCCACATAGCACACTTTTCTTTTTTTGCTAAGCATCTCTAGATTGTTCGGAGATTTTTGTGATGACTGAAAAGAGATAAAACAAAACGTGCGGCTGTGAAATTCTGTTTTTTTTTTTTTTTTTTTTTTTTTGTTAGGGAAAACGGCACCAACTGAAATGGAGACAAGGAAGCTGGTCTGGGGAAATCACATGTTTACGAGTGATTTTCCCGCTTCAAAAATGGCGAATTGTTACTTGCAGGCCAATCTTCGTCAGCGCGAACAGCGATCTCCCGAACAGAAGAAAACATTGCGAGAATACGTGAACTAATTTTGAAAGACAGTCGCAGAACCACTGTCAAACTTGTTCATTTGTCTATTTTGTCTTGGAGTTTCTGTCAACGGTTTCCTTAGCGAGGGATTGCAAATGAAAAGATTTGCAGGAAACTTGTGCCTTGCCTGCTCATAGCTCATACAACTTTAAAACAAAAACATTACCTACCTTTTTCTTCTCATATATTCAACCGATCTTGCTCCGTACGACTTATAATCCCCCAAATGAAAGCTGTTTTTTTTTCGGTTGGGGAAGATGTGAATTAAAAAAAAAACAGGCATTAACAGGAATCACTTTGCAAGGGTTTCTGGACTGATTAAAAAAGTAGCAAACACATTTATAGCGGCGTACTACACTAATCGACAGTACTTTAAGGAGATTCAGTTTGTAACATCTAAAAATAAATACATATATTTATTACAAATTACCTGTTTCTTTTAGGACTTGTTTCGTATTTGCGTAACGTATTTGTAGCAAATTTTAATCAGTTGCCTAGTTCATATGTTATTCCTAATTAATGATGTCTTTATAATCCTTTTGCAAGAATAAACATTGCAAATTCAACGTATACATTTATGAGATTACTTGATTGGAATTATTGTTATTTGTTTTAAAGACATATTGAAGTTTCAAGCACAGTGTACCATATACGGTGCATTTACGCTTGGCGATTTTAGTGGAATGACTGCTTCATTGAAACCAATTAGAAAAATAGTGGAGAAATGTATTCAACAAAGTGTTCATGCTTGTTACCAATAAAAATGTAAGTGATTGAAATGGTGAAAATATATACAGTATATACTGTATATATTCGTAAGAAATTCCATGTTTCATTCTAATGTTCTATCATCATTCTGTTAGTTCGAACTTTCCTGAATATTTTGTATTATACGAAACATGTTTTACCATCAATTTAATGAATTGAAAAAACGCAGGAAGAGATTATAATAAATGGAAGTTGTGGTGGCTACAGACATAATTATTGTATATGAAAACAATACCACACGATGGCACTTACGTAACATGAAAGATAGGTAGCAGTATTTAATGCTTCTGCATCTTACACTTTGTGTTTTGTAACACATTAGCATTATATTCGTTTTAGTTTTTTGTACTTAATATCTCTTCTGCAATTATTTCCTGATATAACTCCGTTAAAATATTTCGCATATTACTACTCGCTATAACAAATTTAATATTTTATATTTTAAGAATATAAATATGGAAACCGAACAGGAAACATAGTACAAAGAAATATATATTTTTTGGCACAGATTTAGCCACTTGACAATCTGTCATATCTTTGATAGTAATTTTATGCTATACCTCTTGATAGATTTGCTGGTAGTAGAGAAGATTACCGAAACCAAACCAGTCTTTATCGAATGTTTAAA
>JAGDQP010030089.1:0-22871 GCA_022664845.1 Lepisma saccharinum | reverse complement strand
ATAGATAGATAGATAGATAGATAGATAGATAGATAGATAGATAGATAGATATAGTTAATCTTATAAACCTTTGGCCGCTGTCTTTAAACTCTGATCCCGGTATCAATATGATGTTACATAAAACTATTTAAGAAACATTATCAATTTGGTTCTTATATGTAGATATCTCGCTTGCAGAAGACTAGCTAATACAATACACACAGTATTTTTGTACTATTGGAACATATATAAAGAAAATTAACGTTTCTCTTGCTTGCATAGGCCATTAACAGTCAGCTTCTTTACGACTAATACGCTGTAACTAATAGAGTGTGTTTTTCCTATCCTCAAGGTTTAATGAACAACACTAACATTATACAAAGTGCGTTTTCAAACTACTTCGAGCAGATACCACAAGGAGACCCTAAAAGTATTCTAAGAAAAATAATTGAGGTAAGTTACAAAATCTTTCCGCTTATAATTATTTTTTACAAAAATCTTTGTGAACGACATAATTTACTACAAATTGGTTGGCAGAACTTCATGATTTATTTCAGTTGAAACAATGCTGTTCAAGAAATAGCCACAATTCTTAATTTTTGCAAATTCTAATTGATTCACCATAATAGAATTTTATGAACGTTATATTTTATTTTCTGCTCCTAATAATATTAATATCATTTATATTTATGAACCACAAAGTTACAAGTAAGCGCTCTTTACCACGGCCGTCCTGGATGATCGAACGTCAATATAGCGCAACGGTTCCTCTGTCCGTGCTAAATTATACTGAGATCTAGAAATGGGATGTAGCTATGGTAAATAATAAGCGAGAGGATTTGAAAGAAAAAGGTTTAAGTCTCAAGTTTCAAATACATATCTACAGCGTGTTCCGACTTACCGGATAGACCACAGGAATACTTCTACAATGCACTAGGTACTGTTTGATGTTGCTATCTCGTAGCTAACCCAAGGACTGTCATTTTGGTGTACCAAGATTTCCCTTTACATCTTGTTTTCCCAATTCTGGGTGAAAAAGCACTCTCTGGAATTCCACTGGTCAGCGCGACACAATGACACGATGGCCCGTGGAATTCAGATACCTTTCTTTTTTTCCTGCGGGCTACCCGGAAAAGTCATTGCTGTAATCATTACACAATAGCTTAAATAGCAGTATTATAATATCCTGCTTACTTATTACATATCTTTTCTGTTTGTATAATTTGTCGTTTACAAGCTTTGCAAAATAATAATGTTGATGTTCCATTATATACAATTCTAGTAGAGCAGTTTTTATAACTGTCTTTCATAAATGAGTTTCTTGATACTGGGTTCGAGGTGCTATGGAGGCCTTACGTGTCCCCCCACTTTAAAGAGTTTCGTAGATACTGTTAGAACACGAGATTCGCATAATATTATATACACATCCAATATATATACCTGATGTAGCACCCTGCACCGAGAAGACTGAGAGAAAAAAAAGTTGGTTAATTAATATACACTTCACCACAAAAGAAAAAAAAATAAGTTACAGCACAATCACAACACTTGTCACCTTGTATATGTAAAAGATGTAAATAAATATGTGTCTTCTACAAAGAGGTTTTATGCTTTCTGCCATTATGGACAGTTCGTAAGTATATAAATGCACTTGAACATAAAGTGTCACTGTTGAACGTCCTTAATCGCCTTGCCAAAAGAAACAGTATCTCCACCAAAGTATTGGAATGAGGCAGTATAGTTTTGGAAACGATGTAGTGTGTCATTAGCTTCAATGGTAAAGACAGAAAAAAAAACAGTGTCTTGCACAAAATACGTATAGGAGGATGCTCATAGTTGGTAGTTTCTTATGTTATTCTTCGTCACGTCTTCTTCTTTTGGAGTTGGAGTTTCCTTTGAAATAGCTTCTTGCTTTTTCGTCGTGGACTAGTGTTGATGGATATTGTCATGACTGGTATAGCTTAATATCTGGCTTGTCGTATGTTAGACTCTGGCTATTATTAGTCGGAACGCTGTTTTTATACTAGCAGACTTAGGAATTGGGTCTGCGACATGGAAGCCAGTGAAAAGATAGGTTGTTGTTCTGTCGGAGAAGAGTTAGATATTGGAGTTTGGATCATGTTTTCTTCTTGTTTAGAAAGTATTGGTAAAGGTGGCGTGGAAATTGCGACTAAGGTTTGGCTTGTAGTTTGGTCATTAATCTGTACAGCTGGGTAAATAGGGGTTTCGTGTATATATGGTATGAAGATTCTTGGGGTATAGAAAAAGAACTTTCTTGAGTAGTTTCGTTAAGCTTAATAGATAAGGTAAAGAAATAGATTTAGAGCTTAAAGAAAATGATGATTGAGACTTAGCAATCTGAGTATTTACTTTAGATGTCTTGTCTCTATTTAATCTATATAACTTGACAAATATTATTACTAAAATAGTTATAATAATACATGCTAAGCCTATGCTAGCGGCTACCAGGAGGGTCTTGGTCACCATTTCTCTGAAACGAGAGAAAAAGGAAAAGAACCTTTAGTGATCATTATTCTGATTAATTATAATTGCGTTTCTCTAAAGTTTTAATTTTACGGGTCATTATAAAAAACATGCAGCTTAATAGTATTAAGAGTATGCAAAATAGTACTACAGTTATAGTAATGATAAACAAATTAGTATTATCAAAATTAAATTCTAAAGGTTTAATACGTTTATTCTGGAGTTTAATAGAATCTAGTTGATTGATGAGTCGATCCAGTTGTTGTATCGCAGAATTTTCTATTAGAAGTGGTAATGCTTCGGTATTATTTAGATTCAAATGCCGTGTAGCGGTTCTAACTTGTAATTTCGAGGGTAGGATCATATCTTTAAAAATGATATGTTCAAACTCGCTGTAATGAAAAAAGATAGAAGCATTTTTGTATTTTCGTATGGTTTGCTATGGGATATGCCGCTTTCGGATTTGTATGTTCTTTGAATGGGATCAAAGAGGATAATAGAAGGCCTGTTTCTGTATATTTGTATATATATTTGCCGTTTGCCTCTAATGTCTGAAGATGACATGAAGTAAAAGTTTTGTTATAGACTATTTCTGTTAAACATGAAGCTTTTTGCGTGTTACGGAAACTGTGTGGATGACAAATGTGTAAAAAACTTTCGAAAGTGCAAATTTTTTCTTCGACTTCTAATATTTCGTTTCCAGATGTGAAGGCAAATTTAGGTAGTGTTAACATGGCTTGTGTTTTAGCATAGAGAAAGCCTAGGTTTGTAACTTCAAGTAATGTCGCGCTAGAGGTTACTTTTATGGTGGGAATTTGCAGTAAAATGTCCACGTTTTTAGTTTGAAAATTGAAAGATACGAGAAAACTTAGGATACTGTGTATAATAGTCCGAGGTCGAACTTGTAAATAGTATCTCTAAGCAATTCGTGGTCTGTAACTAATTTAAGAGCTTGCGTTTCCGATAGAATTTGTGGACTAAGTTTATTGGTAGCCACGCTAGACATGAATTGTTTAATTTCGTTTTTTGCGAGATAATGGGCGTATAGGGCACTCAGTTTTCTTGTTTCCTGGGCCCATTCACAAAAAGATTTCAGTAGTCGCGTCTGGAGCCCAAGAAATGCGTTTTTCACTTGTAAAACAACGTTCTTGACGATTTTTATTTCTTGGCTAAGATTATCTCTCATGGTATTTAGCTCAGATGTTAGCAAATTCTCATGTTGACGAACTTGTTCTACTGATGACGCCAGTCTATGCTGTTGGACCATATTTGCTATTCCCAGTCCAAAAGATCCTAGTCCTAGAAGGAAACTGAATATGTTGCGCTTAGAACATGTGTTGCTTGCACTTTCATTGTAAATAAAGTTGCAGATAGTTTTGGCTGTTAAATCAGGGACTGCTTTTGAGATAACTAGTCTCGAACCCTCGTCTATCGCTGTTAGGATATGCTTATGCCCTTGGTATGAAATCGGATATGGTCCAGACGAATCCAACTGATAGGTAGTAAAGGGTGGTGAGATCGAACCATGCTATAGCTCACCGGGCGGCAGTTTCCTTACATACTTATTCCGTTGACAAATTTGGCAGAAGCGGATCTTCGTAGAGAGAAACTCCTTCATTTTCTTAAAGCAATATTTCTTTGTAGCTGAAAAGTACGTTTTCTTAAAACCTAAGTGATTAGCAGTCGTGGAGGTGTGTATGGAGTCAAACCATGTATCCTGAATCTCTTGTGGAATACATAATTGTTTGATGTTCTTTTTTCCATTATTTTTATCAGGCAATCTGTATAGTATACCTTGTAAAAGTTTGTAATATTAACATTCCCTTAGTAGTTTCTGGTCTGTAACTGACTGAGGATTTTCCAGGGCTTCTATGATCTTTCCGAAGATGGGGTCACTGCGTTGACATCTCTCCATTTGTACATCTTGAAATAATGCTCCTGTGAAGTGGGTGTCGTCTTGTGAATGTGTTGTTGCTTGTAAAACCTTAGTGTTGGTAGGGTCTTTGGTTCTCTCTTCTGTATCTAAGAGTCTTGTAATTTTCCTCCAAACTTCTTTCCTTATATCCGGGTTTTGGCTACTTGGTTGTTCTTCAGTTCCAATGTTGCATATTCTTTCTGTTGCATCATATGGGCTGTTTTCTTCTTTGTCTTCTGTCTTTGAGTTATCCATGTTACGTGTGAAAATGTCGGCGAGGTTGTCTTCAGATACACAATGATGAAGCTCGAAATCATATTGATTAAAAAATTCGAAAGCTCTGGCAAGCCTTCCGTGTGGGTCCTTTGCGTTTCGTCCCATCGAAAATGCAATCGAGTCGGTATACAGGTCAAATTTTCTTCCAAGTAAAATAAAGCGAAAAAATTTGAGAACATACATGGCAGCTATTATCTCACGTTCAAACGTATCTTTTCTTCTTTCCGCATCGCTGAATTTTCTCGAACAGTAAGCCAGCGCCTTCCACTGGCCCGTTCTATGCTCTTGTTGTAGAATGGCCCCTCCAATATCTTCTTGTGCTGCATCACTGTAAACGCGGATTGGAGCTGATGGGTCGTAGTGAATTAAAGAGATGCTGTCTGCTAAAAATTCTTTTTATGTTTGTAAAACAGCGTTCATGTTGCTCTAGCCACTTATATTTCGTTCCTTTTTTATGAGAGGCAGTAAAGGTGCTAGTAATTTCGCCAGTCGTGGCGTCTGCTGGCGACAAAAGTTGCACAGACCGATAAATTTGCGTAGCGATTTTATGTCTCTTGGGGACTTGAAATTGTTAATGGCGTCCCTAATTTTCTTTGCTACACGTATTCCTTGCGGACTGATCTCGAAGCCAAAAACGTCCAGAGTTGAGTAAAACAGTTTGGCTTTGGAAATTGCTAAATGAATTCCTGTTTCGTGGACTTTTTGAAAAAAGTTTTCTCAGTGTTGCCAGTACTGTGCAAATTTCTGGCCCATGGACTAGGAGATCGTCAGCATAAAAACTATTTGTTGGTCCAAATCTTTGGTGAGTCTATTCATCACATATCCTAAAGCACTAGATGATGTGAGTAACCCCTGTGGTGAACGTGTCAGGTAATACGAGCCCAGGGCCGGAATTACAACGCCGAGATATTTTTAAGACTCCTTGTCAACCCTGATCGAGTAGAACGCCGAATTTACGTCGATATTGATCATGTAGTTCCAGTCTTTTAACTTGTAGAGTGTTGATTTCATAGTGGGTTGTATTTCAGGTTGTTTATAAATAAATTGATTTAAATATCTCATCGATTGTAATTCGATATTCGGTTTTGTTTGGCTTCTTCACCAAGACTGCCCTTGACATATAGTCTGTGGTCCCTTCCTTTAATACACCTGCAGTAATTAAATCGTCTACGAGTTTTTTTACTTGCGGTAATATATGAAGGGGGACCTCCCTTGTCTTATGAGCGAACGGACGGATTGACGGATCAATGTTGAGCTTCTGAAAGTAATTGCGCACTGTACCTATGTCAGATTGGTCGTAGGCCCACACATCGCGATATTCGTAGAGTAGCTGTTCAACTTGTGCTATTTGTTTTGGGCTCAGTTCGGGGTTTATATCAAAATTTGATATATCGAATAATTTTGCCGTGTGTTTAAGACGTTGGCGGAGTTCTTCGTCTTCGTTGTGCATTCGGAGTACTTCCTGTATGTTAAAATTTTGGTTCTGTTTCGTTTCTTGTTTAGTTTTAATTTCAAAGTTGGTGTATATTTTGCCTAAAATGCATTTTTTGTGTAAACGTACTGGTGTGTCGCTTATATTTGATACGTAAGTTCGTATCTGGTCGCCGTTAGTAACACATGGTAGTATTATAACATTAATCTTTGTTCTAACTTTTGGTTTGGTTCAAAAAATACCTCTTTTCCATGTACATCTAATTTTATGACACTTCTTATGGCGGCCAGTGTATGTGGTTTTATATAGTAAAACTTGTCTGGATGGCAAAGAGTATCCTTTTGTGTCTTGCGAATATACAAGTTTACAATTTTGCTTACGCGGTGGAATTTTTTGTTTATTGGTATCTTTGGTTTAGAGCTAGGACACATAGAAAATGTGTCATTATCTAGGTTGAGCTTAGCTCTGTGTAATAATCGTAGGCCGTCCATGCCAAAGATGGCATTAGTTGCTTCCGTAGGAATTATGTAAAAAAAAGTTAGGAAAAGTTGCTCCGGCAATTTCTATATTTAATATGACACCTGTATTCACACAAATTACTTGATTAGAAATACCCTTTATTTTTGTTTTTGCTTGTATGATTTTAGCAGTTTTTGGTACTAAATTCTGCCCTAAAATCGATAAACTTGAGCCACTGTCTATAATTAGCTCTTGCTTTGTACCGTGTATTGATGCTAAAATTGTTGCTATTTTATGATTTTGCAAAGGTTGTGTTTGATGTATTTTGCATGTTACATGTTTTTGGGTAAAGATATTTTTTGTTATTTTGCGGGAGTTAACCTTTTGATGTTACCCCCGCCATTAGTTTAAACAATCTTCATCATTTGGAGGGTGGTCGGCCACGTATGTACGTTGGTTATTTGAATATGATCGGTTGTAAGGTCGGTCACCTGAGTGTCGACCTCTGGCTCTTCCGCGCCCCCTTGGGGCACTACTATTCTGGGTACGGCCTTGGTTGTATTGGTTGTTTCGGTTGTAGCCATTGTTATATTGGTACCTGTTGTCTTGGTTGCGGTAATTGTTTCGTGTGTAGTTACGTCTTGCAGAGTGTCCTCTCTGTCTAGGGAACCTGCCCGCTCTGGCCCCGTAACTGGCCGTTTGCTTATTAGAAAGTTGATCGATTCTAAGTTGTTGGACTTGTAAAGTCAAATTTTGAAGCTTATCTGTGATTGACCCTACGTCTAAATTTTCTGGCCGAATTCCGTTTTCTATTTGTTTTGCAGTGTGTATGTTAATATCTGGTCTAGCTTCCCTTTTCTCACCAGATGTTGTTGTTCTGCAGGCCATCTCTGTATTGGTCGGTGCTTTATTGCCTTTTTGTGGCAGCAACTGCAAGTTGTTCGGGGGCCTGCTAGAAAATTTGCGGCTTGTATTGTTACTCGGAAATGCTTGCATTTGTCTATATTGTGTGTTGGGCATTGATTCTGCCTGCATTTGGTTTTGGGGGTGGGTAGTCCCCTGATTGTGTAGGTTCCACTCATTTGCTGGTTGATTAAAATACATTTCTGTTAGCCTTTTCTGTGCCAAATCTTTCTCAAGCTGTTGGTGCTTGGATAGAAGGTATTGCCTGTTTACAAGTTTCTCCAATGCCGTTTTTAACTCTGAAATTGTGTTGTATTGTTGAAGAGATACCTGATCGAGATACGAGGGCCTCAGGCCTACTATAATGAAGTAAATTTGCTTCTTTATATCCATACTTGGACAGATGGAATCTATCAATTTATTTTTGTTGATTAAGTAAAGTGCAGGACTTCTGACCTTCTGTTTGCAAATGAGAGTTCAAAATCGATTCCATTTCAATTGCGTGTGAGGCCGGCCTAAGCTGTTCTTATATTTTTTCTATTAGTTGTTGAAATGTCAGGTTTTTAAAGTCTTGCTGGGCGTGGAGAGACAAAAATATATCAAGCGGTGTGTCGTTCAAACATGCGCCCAACCTGAGTTTCTTTTCAGTGGTATCCCATTGATTTATTTGGGCTATAAGTTCAAATTTGACTAAAAAGTCATTGAACGATTGATCCTTATAATATGTGGGCGGATTAATAGTCTGTCTTGGATTGGGTGTACCTGTTGGTGGGGGTTGTGGCCCGCCTGTGTCGCCATCTGGGGGTGGATTCCTCGGCATTATCTACTGTTCTATTGTTAGAATTTGTATATCAGTTATTGTTTTGCGGAAAGATAAATCGAAATTTATTTGCGCTTGACGCAAAAGGCTAATGGTTGGAGTAAGTACTTCCTGTGTAATACTTATTGATCCTTCTGTACATATCACATATTAAATATAACACTCAGCAAAAGAAGAAAAAACAGTGACTTATTAATCTAGTTATTTGTTACCATTACTCAGATTGCTAGCCTATATTATAAATATTTACTACTTAAAGAAGTAGTTACTACTAAAAGAAGTAGAAAAGAAATAATAAGAAAAAGAAAGACGTAACAGAAATGGAAGCAGTAGGTCGGTGGACTTTGTATTTTGCTTGTTATGATGTTTCATATGACATCTGCTATGAACATGTTTGGTTTACAAACACTGGCAGAAAATATTGAATCGTTTGCATTTTGTTCATAAAAAAATTAGTGCTTGATGTTCATGCATATTTAAAGTAATGCTTCAATTTCAAAAGGAAAATCTTGTAAGCTTTCTGAAAGATGTTACTTTCTAGCCGTGGTAGCTAAGCTTGATGAGTATTTTAAATGTGCTATGAAGTTGAAACAGTTATCTTATAGCAAATATTAATAGCACAAGAGAGGAAATTTTTGGTGATGTAGAGAAGAAATAGAAAATTAGAAGTCCACCTTTTCCATCTTGAGACAATTGGTGGAGTTTCAATATTATTTTTCTAAAAGAAAAAAAAACAGAGGGAAAAAATACCCAGTATATCCACCACGCAACGGTTCCTCTGTCCGTGCTAAATTATACTGAGATCTAGAAATGGGATGTAGTTATGGTAAATAATAAGCGAGAGGATTTGAGAGAAAAAGGTTTAAGTCTCAAGTTTCAAATACATATCTACAGCGTGTTCCGACTTACCGGATAAACCACAGGAATACTTCTACAATGCACTAGGTACTGTTTGATATTGCTATCTCGTAGCTAACCCAAGGACTGTCATTTTGGTGTACCAAGATTTCCCTTTACATCTTGTTTTCCCAATTCTGGGTGCAAAAGCACTCTCTGGAATTCCACTGGTCAGCGCGACACAATGACACGATGGCCCGTGGAATTCAGATACCTTTCTTTTTTCCCTGCGGGCTTCCCCAAAAAGGCATTGCTGTAATCGTTACACAATAGCTTAAATAGCACTTTTATAATATCCTGCTTGCTTATTACATATCTTTTCTGTTTGTATAATTTGTCGTTTACAAGCTTTGCAAAATAATAATGTTGATGTTCCATTATATACAATTCTAGTATAGCAGTTTTTATAACTGTCTTTTATAAATGAGTTTCTTGATACTGGGTTCGAGGTGCTATGGGGGCCTTACGATAGTTTTAACGGTAATACCAAAGAAAAATTAATACAGTACAGCACAATGGTATTTGAAACAAATTTCACATGTAATAAGCTGCTTTATGGCAAGAAAAACTATACATGAGCGTTACTATTTCAAAGGGTCTGTAAAAAGTCATGAAACTCCCGAATCACTTTTAGGAAAATTAGTGCCCACTAATATCCAAAATAACAAAAGTCCAGGAAAAATGAAATAAACAATAACAGCTTATGCAGTTTCTGTGCGCCGTGGAAGTTCAAAATCACGCTTATATGAATAAGCATTATTATTATTATTGCAGTGAAACGTCCGATAACTGACAGTTTTATATTCCCTGTGGAACAGCATTGAATATTATGGAAGTAAACTCTTCTTTGTTTTTCTCTCAAAATGTATTTCCCAGAGCAAATGTCAAAAGTTCTATGATACGAATATTTACGTGTTTTTAAACTACTTCGTTTCTCGTTCTATGCATGTGTTTAAAATGACTCCCTTGCAAGAAGGATATTCCAGGATTGTTACATTTTAATTCCTAATATTCCGGGAGTTAGAATAGTTCTAGGTAATTAGAAATATGCCGGAACTTGTCCCGGGATTAGAATACTTGGTATCGTGAAAAAATACAGGGAATATTTCTAATATATTCCCATGGAATAAAAATAACCTTGAATATTAGAGAAAGGTGCACGTTACACTGCAAAATCTTGTATTTTAACGTTACAAGGATAAATAGTATAGTAGTAGTAGAAAGTTAAAATGTAATTGGAAAGTTAACAATAATCCTGAAATCTTCCGAAGGCGGACATTGACATACAATGCACCCTCCATGTATTAAAAATATTCAGGCACGAATAATGCTGGTATATAGTGAGAATATACCTTGCATTCTATTGTATAGAACCTATATTTATTGCGTACTCTCTGGGAGTATTTATTCAGTTATTTAACTTTTATTTAATGGCCAAACATGTGCTGTGGGGTCGAAAGTCCCCTGGATATTTAAGGCACAATCTCCCTCGGCGTAAAGAAACCCAAAAAAGTATTTCGGGAACATAATATTTAGTGTCTTTTTTGTTTGTTTTTGTTTTGTGCATTTATCTTATATTTATGGGCCAGACACTCATCTAAGCCTAAGCTGTGATATGTTTAAGGGAGTGCAAGAGACAGGTTCAAGCTATGGGTGTCTATCTATGAGCCTTAAAAAAAACCTAGACGCTTGTTCCCGTAATACTTTTTTCGTTAAGGTATCATCTTCTTGGACATTGAATGTAGGAGTCAGAATCTATATTGAAATATTCGCTGTTTCGAAAATCCCATGCTGTGGTTATAATATTAGGAGGCGAAAACATACACTTGACAATACACACACGACATTTTTATTCATCATTTTCAACCTCCTTTGGCAGTTACATGAAATGTTTACAGAACTACTTTGTAAATAGATGTCAATTTTTTGTGTTAATTTTAACTATGCAAATGTTTGAATCAATCGTAATAGGATAAATCGTAATTGGGAAGTTGTTGTGAATAAAAGACAGTGGCGATCACAGTTGTGAGCTTCGGCTCTCCTCCCCCAACATGTCTGGTCAGTGTTGGAGCAGTAGACCAACTCCTCCCTCCGGGCCAGACCTCATCCTCATCGATACAATATCTGAATACAATCATATTCACAAAAAAGAGGAAACCACAAGTAAGCGAAATGAGTGTGTAAGCAAACAAGCAATAAGAATAAGCTGATTTGTTGGATCGTTGGATAACAACACATTGCTGGCGTGGTTACTAGCTTAATTAGCTATGTGCACTTTCCACACTGAGAATCATAGGTTCGCTTTCCACCTACGCCAGCGTCTCTCAACCTTTTTCATCCTGCAACTAAAAACATGACATTTCAAAACATGACCGTTGATATGCTGGACCGGTATTTGATAATAAACATCCTAATTACATTATTCAAAATTATTCAACAAATTACATTATTTTAGTAGACCTTAATTATAAAAACAATAAGCAAAATAAAATATCGTCTTCGAAATTTATTAGTTGTAACCTACAAATCCTAGCTAAATTATTTTTTCACCTTCTCTTGCGACCCCCTTACACACAACCCATGACCCCTCTGGGGGTCGTGACCTCCGCGTTGAGAAACCCTGACCTACGCCAATATAATTTTCTTACAAAATCGTAAAATATTTTATTCACTTGATTAGATGCATTTGGGGGAATAATATACACCAACCTCATTTGTAAAACTCCAACTTACCTTAGAAAGTAGGGGGAATGCAGCTCGTATTTTGGAACCATCATTATACTACTCAGAAATTGATTCTTTGTGCGTGCAATGGGGCCTGATATAAGTTTACTTGAAGAAATGCAATTCTAAAATAGTATAATTTACTAAAATCAAGAAACCAGTGATATTCGTTAGGTGAGAACAATGTGGATTTAGATCGAGCAAGAACAAGAAAGCTCCGTTAATTTCTCCTGTCCACCTGGTATGATGTGTGTTAGCTACCTTAAAATACTGGACCTCTTAATTTTGGTTCCTCCATCTGTAATGGAGGCTAGCGCCTAAACGAAGACAAGTACAAAGAAATTGACTTCAAATTTGGGTTCAGTGATCTCGATTTATCCAGCCGTTTCTAATTTGGTGTTTAAAATTGGCAGACGCTTTTCATTTGGTTAGCCTTCTGCATTTTAAGAATTCATGCAATTGATTAAATTACAGTAAAGCAGATAGAGAGTCACTGACCTCAAGTTTGACGTCAGCGAATATGGCCTCGATTAAACTGCTCCTTTCTAAACATTTTGATATGACTATTAAACCTGTCGATATAATTATTAGACTAAACCTTGAAATGGTTAACCCTTATTTAAAGAATGGTAATCGTTGTCAGATTTCTTTGCATTTGAAAGGAACCAAACTATTACGTCCATGCAATACGAACATAGATGACGGAGCTTTGTGAGAAAAGAAGAGCAAGCTTCAGGATTCGAGTTCGCGTCGCCAGCTTTATGCACGAAAAGGGAAAAAAATAACGCGACGCAGCGCGCACGGCCACGAAGACATCAGATAGACAGGCTTGCTTTAAGCTCAACTCGTACTGAAATAAAAGCAAAGTAAAAGTTATATAATACTGATTTTTGTTTCATTTACTGCGTTTCGTGCATTTATGAGTTAATCTTCTATTGACTACTATTTTGTTAGATTCTATACATATGAAAACCATGATATATAATTTGTTAAAAGTTTCAAAAACCGTATTTAACGTCCCAAGTGAGAATAAGCAAAATTTTATCGCTAATGATTACAGACATAGCAACATCGCTGTATTATAATTTATTTTATGAACAATAAAAACAAGAGAAAAGTTCTAATTACTTTTATTCACACATTTTGCGCTACATCACGACTAGATATACAAACATTATTTTCTTCACAAAGATTAGTATTTAAAAATTGCACTAATACACTCATTGTATTAAAACCCGCGCAGTGGTCACTCATGTTGTTGCAAGGTTGCCACATAGTTCAATAACTGAACTTCAACTTTCTAAGAGCTGCTAAAGAGTGTGCTCAGATTATAATTGACTCAGTGTAAAATAACCAAGGGCCTGAAAGACTTCGGCCATGAGGGCTACGAGAGTAGGCAAGTACTATACCGCTAACATTATTGCAAGTTCATGCAGGTTTTTTTCTTTTCTTATTCCACAGAAGTTGAAAATGTGGAGATAATTTTGATGCTAAGCGACTTCAGTCAGTAAGTTAGTCCGTTCGGAAATTTACACAAACCTACACTTTCGTGTAATATAGACATATAATGCCGAATCAAATTAAATCCTGAGGCACTTGCTGAAGTAGGAAATCTTATGGTTGTAGGTTCGACTCGCCTGCAAGTAACGACTTTTGATACTTAAATAAAAACTGTCAAAAGTCTTATATTTGTGTTCCGTTCAGCTTGTCATATTGCATGAAGCGTATTAGAACTTTCAATTGTAATTTTTACTTCTCCATTTGCTAATGACATTTTTTTCTGATGTTAGCTTCCTTCAGGCTTGCTTACGTTAAAATAAAAGACAATAAATGATCGTAACTTAGTGTGATAATACTTACCCTAAACTGGATTTGTTCTTGAAACTCACACAATATAATCATTTCATAATTCGACATGACAAAAAAGACATGCATACACGTGTTTACTTACTAAAGAATACGTACAGACAAAATATATCACATATACTCAAGGTTATATTTTCCTCGCATTTTAACTTCATAATTCATGGGTGCTATCTTTCGTTGGCAAACTGGAGTAGAGGAAAAGTGTCGGAATTTGAAGTATTAAAGCAAACCAACATAGATTCAAATCCTGTTCAAGCCAAGTTTTTTCACAAAGCGGTCGTAAAGAATCTAATCATCACTTCTCATACAAAACGGATAATATATCCAACTGTGGAATGAAGCACATGAGTCATTATAGGGAGGAAGATGATTTACGAATGTTGGTTGGAAAAGTCCAAATTAAGTCTCAGGAAGACAGTTAAGAACACGACATTGATATGAAGTATCTATTTTCATGTTATTATTCGTAGAAACAAACACTATAGCATTTGTTAAGCACGATCTGGATAAAGTCGTCTGTAGAGTGTCGCTATCGTGCCGGACTTCTAATTTGAAAACCTGAGTTCGATTCCCCACCAGCTAGTTTCTTTTTCGCATACACTGAAGTATTCAAACAAAGATTCATCTCCGGATTGTGGAGAACTTAACGAAGTATCACTGGTCAGAATCCGAGTAAACAGTGTGTGTGCTGTTTAGCATAATGATAATGTAGTTTTCATATTTTTCATTGATCTTTCTCTCTTTCTTGATGTATTGTTATCGTGTCTTCGCTGCTTCTTTCTCTTCATTTACTTCTCCCTCTCTATATTTATTTTTATTTCTTCTCTTAATTTACACATACTCTCTCTGATTGTGGGTATTCCACACCCAAATCCGGGCCACTTTCGATGACCCCGTGATAGGGACTGACCCAAACATGAGTGACCCGGTATGGAAAATCTATTTAACTGGGAATTTTGACGTCGTATTTTTCGTGTTCTCGGGGTAACATCACCGATCCTGGTCACCCCTGAAATAAACACTGTTCAAACGCAATGAAATAATTAAAATCTCTCCTTCATCTTCCAGGTTATCAAATCTACATCGAATCACCGCGTCAGAATGCGTTCGAATCTTAAACCTGATGACACAGTCCAAAAGCTGACCAGCATCCCCCGAGATCCGGTGACCCGTTTCAGCTCTGCCGTGTTTATTTCATCTGTGCGAATTGCTATAAACACTAGTTCATTAGTGTTGTAATTATTAGAACGTTATATTCGCAATAGGTGGAATCTAGAGCGGCATGTCCAGAACTGACAAATTTTAAGATATGAGTAGCAAATGCCTCCCCTTTTTTTCGCTATTTCAAGAGAAGAATTCCTTTTATATTCGTTTGGCACCAAATTCGTTTCCATGCTCTAATTTAGCAACATATTATTACATGTGTTTCTTCTTTTCACGTTTGGAATGTAGAACATGTAAAGTTTACAATGCCTATAAGGAACATGCTAATTTTGCTTTTGAATATTTGTAACTTTTCATTTTCATACAGTTTGGATCTTGGTTCTTTCTGATAGAAATTAAGAAGAAAAATTATCATTCATTCATTTTCTTTTTATGTTCACTTTGCATTCGTAGTCTGGAATAGAAGGTATGGCCTATGGTATCTCCTGCAATCAGTGATTCCGCCAGACCCCGGTCCCTGTGGGGCTGTCAACCCCAGATTCTGCAGGCTTCCACGAACCTTTTGATAGAAACCATGCAAAACTCTAGTCCACCCTCCCAATTTTGACTTTACACACTCCAATCTGAAATTCCTGGCGGAATTCCTGATTACAAAGTATTGCGAACCAGTATATTTAATAAGCTTCACCGAATTTGCAACCGAACCCCGCGCAAAAAAAGCATGTGTTACACTTTTGACATTATCCTAGATGTGTCTGAAAACTCTGGAGTTTCACTGGAAATCATGAGTATTTAATCTGACCACCAAGTTTGGTTTCGATTTTGAAAGTGACTTAATGAATTTTTGAAGAACCCTTTATATATTCGAAGAGCTCTGAACAAATATAAAAGTCCAAAAGTCACTTCTATCTTGCTGTTAGATTTATGGGAAATTAACTCTATTGTGTGGGAACTGAACTTAATCTTTTTACTACGTTCAAATTCCATATTTTTATCTTTACTTCCTCTTCTTCTTCTCTCTCTCTTTCTCATATCTCTGCCTCTGTCTAACCATCGCCGACTACGATCTCTTAGCGCCTTCCCATTTCGTGCTCGTAGCATGTATTGCAGCGAATGAGTTTAGTTTATCTTTCCCCGCTGTGGGGCTACTTACAGGCAATGGACAGTTTGACGGAAAATTACTATCAACATGTAACTGAATGTAACTTTAACAAGTTTACTGTACTGTGGTTGAGTAAAAAACTTTCATATGAGTCGTTCACGTGCGACATGTACAGGCAACAGTTTCACAAAAGTCCCTTTCGTTTTATACTCAACGTTCGTTCGTCTTATGAGCTTAATATACAAACGAAATGCGTCAAATGTTACCTATGTGCTATCCCTCGAAAGAACTAACATAGATAATGCATTTTGTAAAGAAAGCATATCACTTTCTGGCCAATACGTATGGGGAACTTTTCTGTTCCATTGCTTCTTTTAACAATTTCCTCATATTTGTAGTATCCTGCTTTGAAAAGCCATACATTGTAACTGAGTATTGTGAAGTCATTATTCCCCGCACAGCAGAGAAATATTTTCCAAATGTTTTAAAAATATTTTCTGTGCCAAATAAGGAAACATGATATTTTCTGCATCACATTTAATTTCCCAAATATACTATTAAAACATTTCAACAATAGTTTAAAATCGTAAAAGAGTGCATAATACTAGTATTTCCCACACATTTTAAAAGCTTCTTTTATCTAATATAACTCACAAAAATAATTTTATATATTTATGTAATTTTTTCTGACATTAAAAGGTTTTCGTTACATTAAAACAATGGAAATCTTATAACTTAAGAATATTTCCAAACATCTTAAAATCATATCTGAACATAAAATATTATTTTTCTAGAGTATTCATATATTTTAAAAATATGACTACTACTAGAAATATGCTTTAAAATATTCCAAACAAATTTAAGTACACATTTTGGAAATGTGGCGTATATCATTTAAAGAATACAGTATTTTCGGAAATAGTTTTAAAATGTTTTAAGAATACTTCTCTGCTTTCAGGTACTGTCACTCTAGCGCGCTCGCTTTCTGAGTGTGGTCACGGGTTCAGTTCCCGCCGAGGTCCAATGAACGGGGTGTATCGAATCTCACTTTACCAAAAACTGTAGGTCCCTTACTTAGAAGCTCTCCAGCTGGTTTAGGATGTCATGTCAGTTCAATCAATGGAAGTATGGTTTTATTTGCCACCGAAAGGGGGAGGAAGAAATTATAGGGTAACATTTACAGGATGTGCTATTTACATGTCTATTTCAGTACCTCATACTCCGCGGCAGCACCAGACAGGCAATAAAGAATTGAAGCCCCTCAATCAACCTTAGCTTCCTTCTAGCTTCAAAGTTTTATTTTATACCTGTCAAAAACGTCAGTCGGGCTCCTGACTTCTTCAGATGTAATATTGTATCCTCCCCAAGCACTTTTACCCAGGCACTGTCGCTGCTCATAATTTAAAAATAAATATATAAATTATAAACGGGTTACACAGTGATAACAAGCATAAAAATCTGAGTTAGGACTGAAAATTTGGTCCATATTGGATTAGACTGGAAGTGGACGATAGAGTTTTAAGTGTTCGCTTTGACTGACATTGATTAAATACTCCAGTATGGCTAAATATAGCACTGGATAGCACTGATGCGGTCATGTGACACGAGAAAATCAGTGGTGCCTGAATAATGTTGAACACAGTTTCCGCTTTTAAAAAAGCAACTTGCTAGTCAAATATTGTGAGATGTAATATGCCCGTAAGAAAGAATTGCTTTATAAATATTTTGTGAAAAGTGTTCCCGCCCTATAGGAAAACAGGTACGTGAGGTACCAGGAAAAACACACAAAGTAACGGGAAATTTTCTCCCCCTTTCCTCCCCTACAAATAAACCCTTGAAAGCCACTATCACGTAAATTGATACGTTAGTAAAGTTTTTATAGCTAATTATTTGTAGTGCTCCTTGTGAATACGTTTTCATTTTATTTTAATAAACTGGGGTTAAGAAACAATTCCATTTTTGTGGGATAGTTAGCAAAACAGAAATTCGTTGTGCTGTTCATGTCGATAACATTTTCCAACTTTACAACTCTGTTTATAGCCAAGAAACCAGCTGATTCATCGTAGGTAGTATTGCCTGTAAGTAGCGCCACAGCGGCCACTAAGAGAACTAGGTCGTGTTCGCACATTTGAACCGTATGGGAAGGCGCTAAGAGATCGTAGTCGGCGATGGTCTAACAGACATTCATCAGTTTCAATGTTTCATTGTGTGTTTAAATTTCTCCCTGCATCAACTTATGTATATTGATTCGTCTCGCTTTTATTCTTTCATTTTATCGATACTAATACATGTCTATTTTGAAAGAAAGAAAAACGTGCTCTTGATGTTTGCTGATTTTAGTATGGGCGAGACGAAGGAAAGAGAAAGAGGGGGTCTGTTTACCAGACACGATTATGGGATAAGAAGGTACCATTTGGGTTGCCTAGCTGCACGGCGTTCGCTGTCGCAATTTTTTTTATGTGAAGTGTACTTGTTAAGTCATAGATTTCTTTTTGCTCTGGCTCTATGAAAATTTAAAAGGACGTTTTTTTTACTCCCCCCCCCTTCAAAAATTGTCTGACAAAATATTCCTTCTCAAAGTTCGTTCATTATTGAAGCTCAAAACGTGTATGTTGTACTACTTTTGATAAATCATATCTTGGCAACTAATTAATATAACGACGTCATTTTTTTTATGATAGATACTGGCGTATAGTTTGTGATGTCAAAAATTTACTACCATGTGCTTTGTACAAGGTGTAGAGAAAGTCTGTCAACTTGGAAGAAAAAGCGAAAATTCCAATGTTTCGGAATGTTTTCTCCCTTCCGTAACAAAATACGTAGAGTAAGCGGGGGCAAAAATCCGCAGTTTGCGTTTGAATTACGATAGATCCGAAAGAAATAATGATAAGATAACGAATTTTGCACAGAAGTAAAAGTGAACATTCCTCTATAGTTTGAAGCTGCTAGAAAGTCCAACAATTTATTACTTAATGAGATACTTCCATTTAAAAGAGAATACACTCATTCGGATTTTTACTCCTGTATAGCGGGCAAAAGTCCTATCGCAATGGGGCAAAAGTCCGCTGAAATACACAAAGTAGGAAATCGACAAACACGTATGTTTATTGAATTATTTCTATTACATTTTGTTAATTGAAAGAAGAAACTAATGCAATATGTTTTTAAAATTAAGTATCACATGAAAAACTCTTCAACGTCTTACAAAAAAGTAGACTATAACATGTGAATATCATATAAAGAAGTTATAAAAACTATTCGACAGCGTGAATGCCACTTTTAGCGAGAACTGAAGTTTATATGTAGTAATATTTTTCATTGAATTATAAAATATTATTCGCTACACGAAAAACACAAAGTATGAAGTTTGTTTTCGTATTAAAAGAAGTTAGACTAAAAAAAAGAAATTACTCCATTTATTTACAAAAAAACACACACACAAAATTGATAAAACTACAGAACTATACGCACAAGTCACATAGGAACTGTCCCCCTTCATACGCTGTGCCATCTTGATGTCACCATTTCATCCATGAATCACACTGGATCCAGTCCTCGTCTGGTGGATCGAGATATTTGCTGTTACACAATGCACATGAATATTCCACTGCATCGGGAGTTGAACTTTCTGTGGATGCGAATAATTTCTTCCGTAATGCTGACTTCTTCGGACCCTTCTTCTTTTTTTCTTTTCGAGCAGTATCCAACTTTTTCTTATATGGCGTGGACGTAAGAGTGTCAGACTTTTTTAAATTGTTTCCGGTTGTCACACGTTTCTTAATTTAAGGAAACGGCATTACATCTGAGGGTGACACTGATGATTTCGACGTGGAAGGTATCTGATTATCATCCATGCTCTCAATTACAATTTCGTCTACTGATCTTTCTTTATTGTTAGTTGTATTTGACGTTGAACATAATTCGTCCACTCTTTCAATGATAGTTTCCTTTTGATATACTTACATTACAGTCATCACTGGGGGTCAACTGGGAACACAAATTTTCCACAGTTTGCGGAATATATTTCACCATGTTGTTTTCTGTTGAGCTTGGTTCGTTGTTGGAATCCGGTTGATTAACAGTTTCAGAAGAAATAAAGTTTTCATCATTAAAGACGTACTTGTTTAGTGGGAAAATTCTCCGCCATTTGAAACCGTCCGGGGTATACCAAGTTACACGGATCGTTTGCGAGTAGACTTCATTGGTGATCTTTCCACTGATGCCGCGACTTCTCTGCGTTGTTCTCTTGTTGATGGTCTACCGTTTCGTGGTCTGTTCCCAATTCAAAAGTGTTCTATTTGGAGGTGGCTCTCATCCAAATCGTAGCTAGAAATCTACGCACCTGTTCCAACCTTTCCCCTGTTCTGGACCTCTCGTGTACCCAAGTGCTTGTGAAGATGCGTTCTTCAATGGTATGGCCATTGTTTATACCTGAAATAAGAAAGAAATTCATTGCAATTCCGTCATGTTTACAGTTTATACAATTACAGTTTACACAGTTCGATTATTTTATACTTAAGGGAGTGACGGGACTTCGTGCCCACCCTGTAGATACATACATACTTATAATCATTCTTATAGCAAACAACATGCCTTATTAGTTGGTTAGACTTGAACAACTATTTTTGTAGTGCTTTCTAATAGCAAGTTCAAAGATGAAACTGTATATACATAGCTTTAATTTTAGTTGAAAGTATTTAAATAACGTTATAAATTGTAATTTAAATTTAAGATAAAAAATATTTGCAAGTTTAAGGAATGGAGCAAAAGTTCGCATTCGGGTTCTTGCCCCACAAAAGTTCGGACTTTTACCCCATTCGCACATGTTTCATACATAACGAGGTGCTGGTGCCACAGCTGATACGGTGAAAACGAAAGGTAGTGTATATTGTTATTGTAAAGTGTTATAACAATAAAACAGGTCGCAATTTCTCTCACAGAATGTAGTATTATTTCCAATAAAACAAAAAATTACATCAAAGTAAGACAAAACATAACTTACCTCATAGTATTTCCAAATTGCAGCGCACCACTTCATAAATATGGGCAGTACATGTTCGCCATTAAACCTTCCTAAAGCACAAGCAGTGTTACACAGCTCCAACAAAAAGTACCTAAAAAACCGAAAGGACTTTTACCCTGTGCGGACATTTGCCCTCGGATACTGTATTTGTTGTTTACAACTTTGAGTAACTACTTGTAGGCACTTATCGCAAAAATAGCCTTAGGAGAGGATAGTTGCCACTTATCAGACTTCTCCAATGTACATTTTTGCACACGTCGTTCCAACAGTGTGCAACACTGTACCACTACACTTCACTGTTATGTTTCGTGATAATAGTACATTTTAAATCTGTGCACATTTGTATATGGTTCTATTTCAAACAACATACTTTTCTGCTGAGTTGGCAACACTGCTTCATCCATGGTAACACTGTTTGTGGTTTTCGATACGGCATTTTGTTCTCATTATATTGTGCACCTTTTGTTTAGATTGGTTTAACAGTTTTCAAGATATTTACTTTAAACGTACATATTTCCATGATTTTTTTTTTTGATATTCAAATGTTGAAGCCCCGTAGGTCCTATCCTTCTGGTCCATAGCACCTTAAATTTTGCTCATTTTCATTTCTCATGATGCTCTATCAGATGTGCTATGTGGCAATCAGATTTGAGCGACAACTTGTGGGACCTTCCCTTGTGAGTATGATTGTCGAAAACGAAATAATTCCAGTTTTTAGGGTGCTTTTTCGCCCGGAAGGGATTGAATATTAAAGTTGATTTTTTGTACACTATTACGTTTCAAAGTACGCTGAAGGTATACAGAATATGAAGGTTGATATATTCTTCCTTAATATCTTATGAATTTTGAAAATAAAAAAAATAGCACTTTATGCATATTGGAGGTCCAATATCTCTGGTGGGACAAAATATACCGTAAAAATCTACTTTTTTTGCATGTTATTCATTTGTCAGGAGGAACTACGGTAGAAATTTTAACTTTGATATTTGAATTAGATATGAAGTTAAAAAATCTGCAAATTTGTTGAAAGATGCTCGTGCAAACTTAGTTCTTTGATGGGAGACCAGATAAAAACCTAATTATTTCACAATTGATACACTTACATCACGAGAAACTAACGTAGAAATTTCACCTTTGTTATTTGAGTTTGAAGGTACTTACAGATTTACAAATTGTGCTCAAGCGTGGTTTAGTAATTCGTATAAAGAATGGTTCTGAAAAGAAATATTCTTTATTACTATCAGAATTACGATTTTACTACTGCAATGATAATTAAAATGCTTAAGTATTAACAGATGCAGACAGCTGTATAAGCGCTTCACACACACATAGAAAGGTGATAACGTTTTGCCGAAGGCTTGGTTGCATAATGGAATGAATAAAGACCATGTGGAGCAGCCATGTTGCCAACTGAACAATGGATATATATATATATATATATATATATATATATATATATATATCATCATCATATTCAGCCGTTTTCTATCCACTGCTGGATGAAGGCCTCCCCCTTTTCTTTCCACATATCTCGGTCTGCTGATATCCTCATCCATGTAGCTCCTGAAAAACGCTTGATTTCATCTACCCATCTTACATTTGGACGTCGTCTCGGTCGTTTCTTTTCTCTAGGAATCCACTGAAGTACATTTGTCGTCCACCTTCCATCTGTTCGTCTAGCTATGTGACCGGCCCACTCCACTTCATCTTCTTCGCAGTCTTGATTACATCCTCTACCTTTGTTTGTGCGCGAATCCATTCATTTCTCTTCCTGTCCCTCCTGGTTATTCCTAGCATGCACCTCTCCATTGCTCTTTGTGTGACTCT
>JAGDQP010030088.1:0-22871 GCA_022664845.1 Lepisma saccharinum | reverse complement strand
ATCCTGGTTGGAAGGCCCGATGGAAAGAGGCCATTGGGAAGACCGAGACGTCGTTGGGAGGACAATATTAGAAGAGATCTTCGAGAAGTAGGTGTTCGTGATGAAAACTGGCTTGATACTGCCCAGGATAGAATCCAATGGCGAACGTTTGTTACTGCGGCGATGAACTTGCGAGTTCCATAAGCCATAGAGTTAGTTAGTTAGTTAGTATCAGACCTTGCCTGAATTGAGATTCAGGAACAGTCTCTGTTAATTTGTTAAGTTTTATGATCACTCGTAGATTTATTCCTTATGCCTAAAAGAAGGTCTAGGTAACGCGAAGAGATGTCTGTTGATTGTTAGGCTTAGAAGCAAGAGCTGCATTCTTAATTTTTTGGGAAACCGAGATTTTGATGGAATTGCATACAGTAAAGTGTCTAATGAAGGTAACTGAAGGTAAGGCCCTAATTCTTTGTGTATTTTGTAGTTTTTTTGCGTAGGGACTACAGGAAAAAGTACCCGTATACTATTATATTTACCACCATAAATATTCCTTTGCCTCTCCCGTAAATATTTCTGGAGTGGAGATTGTAGCTTTTGCTTCTAAGCCCCACAATTTTATCACAGCGTGTGCTTTTCGTGCATGTATTTCTACTACGAAGTTACATTTCAATAAATAAAATACACATTTTCATGTCCTCCAACTTTCTGTATATTTTCTTCCATTGTTTAAACTTCTAACAATAAGCTACACATGAAAAAATTGTTCGAAGAGTGTCTTCAACAATCAGGGAGAAATTGTTTCAAAAACTATAGAAACTAAACTAATTGTACTACATAACTGCATTTTGACATAGTAATTCTTTATTCTTCGCTGTTTCTTTTTCATCCTGCTTTCTGAAGGATGTTCAGATGGACTTATTTATGCAATTTGCGACAACTGCTTTACTTCCACAAGATTCGTCGTACACAGAGCAATCTCGTAGGATTTGAGTTAATCTGGAACAACATATGAAGCTATGGATATGTTCAAACAACCTATGACTGCGAAATCAAATATATATATCAAACAAGTAAAAGAAACCTTTATTGAGACCTTGTGTCTGCAATAAAGTTGTTTTTAATTATGACTTATAACCATACTTGCAATTTCTTATCGCATACTGAGAGTCAGTTGTTTTACAATGGACTGGAATGTATCCAACATAAGTGGAAATCATTGGTTGTAAGTCAAATTGCAGAAACTTAATCAAATACATATAATGGTGTTATGACCAAGATTCCAAAAATGAAGCTAACTGTGGATCTCATGGCATTATGGTGATTCCTAAATCCACTGATACCACGTAAGCAATGTCCATATGAGAAGAAAGATGGGTTTGCAGGCGGAAGAGAAGTTTTACGTTATGAGTGAGTATACATGAAAGACTGATGTTTAGTTATTCAAAAATAGTCATTTTCGTTGTAAATATAACGAGTAACAACTTTGTGCAAAGTCTATCTAATTGTCCCCGTACGTTCCCTTGAGCTGTATTGCGATGTGCTTTGGTTATGTGAAGTAACACAAAGGCAGAAGTCTAATTGCGAATTTAATTTTCAACTAGAAAGCCAGTGTCAACAATAAGTATCATATTATAAGAGTGGGCAGAAGATTGCAACTTTTTCTCTTGTCTTGCTTTCTTTTCAACAAGTTCAAAGTGCATTTGACAAAATAATATCATTTTTTTTTTTGTTCATAAACATAAATGTAATAACTAATGAGTATTTTTATTCTTGATGATGATGGCTAGTGCTCGGCCTGTAGGTGGGTTTAGGCCCAGAAATGTGACTCATAGTGCCTTACGAATATAAGGTACGGTATGTTATAAAATAATGCGAAGCGTACCATCATAACTTGAGAGTAAATTTCCAGCTTCAAGAAGCATCCCAGATCGTTATTTCTTCTACCATTGTAGCAAGATTTTAGACAATACAGGAATTATGCTTATAAAAACATTTTAAAGTAAGTAATCGACAAAGAGTACATTTTTTAGTGTTAAATCAATTCATCTTTTAAATTCTTAAGTTACTGTGCTAAATTTGAACTAGGTGGATTGTACAATGCAGAAAATGAACTATAACCATATATTAACTATTTAATTTACTGTTTATAACTACATTATTTTTCATACATATGTTTTAAAGAAGAATTTACACGCATGAAGAAGAATTCAACGATGGAGAATCGGCATGAGCTAGTGCATAACCACGGTTTATTAGTCTAATAAAAAAGGCCTAAAATTTGAAACAAATTCACAAATCTTCTTTTTACTCTGAAGTCGTATTTGCACTTTTTGTAGTCTGAACCAATGTAAACAAAATTCACCCTGTTAAAGCTTTCGCGCGACTTTCATGTAGCAGAAAGTTTATATGAAAAGTGCGACTTCGCACTGTTATCCCTCTATTCTGTAAAGGTTTAAACTCATACAGATAAATGCATTTCAGAAAACATTCTTATTTTATAAATGCACACTCACTTTGTGATGGAATAAGTGCTCCTATTACTCTACGTCTTCAAATTCATCTGCCTTAGACGCATTTCTTCTATTTAGGCTACTTTAAAAAGAGCGATAGACAGGAACAGTGCTAAGGGGACTACGGGGTTGAAGCCCCCAAAATCGAACTAATTCCATCTTTTGTGTCCCCAGTTTGAAATAAATTTCTTATACTAAAAAAATGCAAGTGTGGAGCTTTTATTTTGTAGCTTCAGGTTAATTGACTCTGGTTACCCTAGCAACACAATGGGTAACGGGCCGATATCGGATACTGGGCCAATAACACAGATACTGATCATGGTTGGCTGCTCTGACTAAACATCGATCTACATTGGCGTGAAAACACGATATTTCGACAATCAAATATATTCCTGAAACATGAGAAACATGTTGTAATTTATCCAGAAAACGTGCAAGTACAGATTAAATTACTAAGTTTAGATAAATATTACTGTTTGAAGATGTTATTGCGCGATACCGATCGAACACTGGCTGATATCATTCCGAAGAGCGTCGTGCGTGTGTGCGAGAATGTCTATGTAAAGGAGAATTGACACGTGTTATACAAAAATAACATGTATAGAACTTATGTATGTTCCCTGTTTAAAGTCATCCTGTAATGAAAATACTGTAAATGTCACCACATTCCGAGTCAGAGTTAATGAAACGCAATTGACGTATTATTCTTTATGTATGGATCCGTGTCAGAGTGGATAAGACAATTGGCAAAAAATCACAAGATTGCATGTTTGAATCCAAGATTGCATACAAATATGAAAATTTTCAGCTATAAATGAGGACGAAAAAATAAGATGCGTAATAGAATATAAACAAGAACACGTTATTTTTTAAACTACTGTAAAAATATACGTAATTACGTTTATTAAAACAGTAAATTCCTCCCAGCGACCAATATCATTATCGATCAGTGGCAATATCGGCAAAAGTATTTGTCACTAGACAGACGTAAACGTTCACAGTGTTTTGCTGAATCTTCTGGATTAGGACACACTAGTGATCCCACGTGTTTGCTATAAAAGATTTGAATGTGTCAACTCAGCAACTATTAAATTATGAATTAATTGTGATTTACTTGCGTCGCAAACTACCCGGCTATTCATTGCTTTTTTTTCCTGACGTGGAAGATGTCTTATCGTATGTTTCACGTGATGCTATTGAAAAAAAGTGATCCCCTCCAACATTTCGTGTCGGCATAGAAAGAGCCATATTTTGAAATTTTTGAATTGGTGTTAAAATCATTTAATATGCTTTAGTTCTGATTATTATTTTTAATATAGCCTAATTTTTAGGTATAATGTAGTCTACATTTCCGAGTAATAAAACCTTTATTTAAGAGCTAAGTCGCACATTTACTATTATTCAGCTACATTATAATTTACAAATTAATAGCTTTCAAATTATTTATTGGTAAAAGTTTTATTTCGCACAGGTGCAAGAACAATAATTTTTAAATTTGGATAGATAACTTTTGTAACAAAATATCCTGTATGACGTAGTAAACGCCAGGTTATATTTTACATTGTTTTTATCTTAAACAGATTTACATAATAATCAATTTGTGTTTCAAATGTTATGTCTCATTCCTCCCAGAAATGGGGAGAAATGAGACACTCTGCATAATTGTTTTCAACAGTAAGTAAAGCAATACAATTACATTTTTAAGAAACATTTTGATTTTAATATTTTCTGCAAATTCAACTCTATAAAATGGCATGCAAAACTTAAGCATTTTATAAAAATGAAATTTCTTTGAGTTGTCTCATTACTCCCCAGTCTCCCCTAAATATAAAAAATATACGGGTATACAAAATAGACACTGGAATATGAATAAACACAAATAAGCAAATTTGAGACTGTGTTGGAACAATAACACATGTCCGTTGTCCTCGTTTCTTTTTTTTTTAAGATGATCTCAGAAAGCATTTTTACATTTTTATAATCAAGTTCACTTTTATAGTGTTTTGCTTGCAATTATGTCGTGTCTAGTGCCACAATAAATTCATCATTCTTTCCAGAAAAACATGTGTGAACCTTCATATTGCTCCAGTTGTCCATCCGAGTTTATCATTATTTTGTCCTTTCAGCGTAGCAAGATTGTTGTTCAAATGCTGTGTCATTGGTGGGCCCTTGAAAAGGCTAAATAACTCTGCTGTATGTTGATCATTAACACCGCTGAGTTTGTGCAGTTTGCGGTAGACCAATTTGCCTACTCCTGAGATTTTGACATTGTTCATTTTAGCTGAGAAACTTGAATTCCCGTACTTGCGTAGGCGTATGGCGTCACCACTTACGGGAATTCAAATTTCTCAGCTAAAATACACAATGTCAAAATCTCAGATACTTGATTTGATACACATTCACATGTATTTTGGGGGAAACTTTCCAAAATTTTATTATTTCGTGTCATTTGACAAGTACCTTTAAAAATATTAAAACTCACGTACACTCTCGCACCGTAGGTACGAAGGTCTCTTAACTTCTTTGGGTTTATATTTTTGTTTTTGTCTTAGTCTTATTATCAGCATTTACATCTTCATTCTTACAAATTACATGATTCGTAGAGTCTATGCAAGCCAGATTGCAAAACCTTCCTGGATGCATCATGTATTATGTTATTCATGAAATGCACGACTTCAGTGAAATATTGTTTCAGCTTGTATGGACTTGATGACAAGCGACTCCTAGGGTTGATTTCAAAGACGGAGTTTTGTTTTAGTCTAAGTTAGGCTTAGGATTAAACTTAAATTTTCGAATGTACCAGCTCAGCCTAAACCATTTTCTAGCCTAGGTCCTATGTCTTCGCAATCGAATGGGTTTCTTTTTACCAGTTTCAAGATTTGGCATCTTAATTGGGTTACTCTGAGAGTGAGGGGAGTTACGTTATTATTAGCCACATGAATTCTCCTTTTTCCAGACGTAAATTGAGTGCGTTATCAGGAGTCAGTCTACGGATAAAACTATGACGTTTGCAATTCCATAAGAAAATTGTTCTAAAATTTGATAGGAGCTCATCCAGTATATCTGCTACGTTGAACCACCTGACTCAAGAACATCATTCAGAAGAGTTCTACACACAGTTTGGGAATATACAGGGAAGAATTTAGAGAGGGGGCGCGGAGCCCCCACATTCAGAGTTATTATATATATTTACTACACATTTCATACCCAGACACACCTCGAAGCCCATGGATCCCTCCCAACACCAATTTCTAAATACTTGCCTGGGTACAAATTTCATTTTTTTTTTAGAAAACCTACTCATCTGGAACTCCTCATACATCAACATTTGATCTAGTTAATAGCGAATATAATTTATTCACATTTACGTACTTTTCAGTAAATCGTAGTAGATGCCACAAAACTCTAGAGCTTCAGAATTTATTCCTTAGCATCCGATTTGAAACAGGTTTTCTGAAAGTTTCAGAACTTTTGCAGCAGCTCCACCACCAAATATATAAACTCCTGATTTAGGTTGATTTTCAAAATTTAGCAAGCTAACCGACCTCATTACAAGAGTAGGGTAACATTCCTAGTGATAGCTTTTTGGCTGTGAATTCTCTTGGCATAGGCGAACTTAAAATTTTGCAGTCCTAGACCTGTCTCTATCATTCATATTTTAATTCGACTCCGAAAATTGCATTTTTTTCTTTCATATTGAAGCCTAGTTTTTAGGCTTTAATTTCAGCATTTCTATAAATTATACCTCAAAAACTATTTGAATCAAAGATAGATATCTATAACGTGCCTTTTGAATTAAATCTTTTTCTCTTTAGTTCAAGATATACACCCTCCATTCCAAAAGAAACCGAACGTTTTAAAAAAACAAAAAAACAATGTACATTTTGGAACAAATCATTTTTATTAATCAATGTATTCCCCTTCTGCATCGATACACATATTTGCACGCTCCAACAAGTTGTCAAACGACTTCTCCATGTCCTTTATTGGAATGGTCTTTAGGACGGCGGTCGTCGCCTTCTCAATGGCTTCAATCGATGCGTGCCACTTTCCTCTCATCGCCAAATGCAGTTTCGGGAACAGATAGAAATCGCACGGAGCGAGATCTGGTGAATAGGGCGGATGATGCAAACGAATATGTGATTTTTGACCAAAAATTCAGTTACAAGTCGCGAACGATGTGATGGTGCATTATCGTCCAAAAGAGTCCAACTGCCGATTTCTCGATATTCGGGCCGAATACGACGAATTCTTGCCAGCAAACGCTTCATGACGCCCAAGTAAAACTCTCCAGTGACTGTCTGGCCGGGCTGAACAAATTCTTTGTGGATAATTCCTTTTGAATCGTAAAAACAAATCAGCATCACCTTAACTTTTGACTTCACCAAGCGACTTTTTTTGGGTGGTCCTTCATCCGGCGCTCTCCATTCAGCACTTTGCCGCTTTGTTTCGGGCTCATATTCAAAACACCACGTCTCGTCACCAGTTACAATCGATTTCAAGAAGTTTCGATCCTGCCGAGCACTTTTAACAATGTCTTTGCAATGCGCAATTCGATCAACTTTTTGGTCTTCGGTGAGTTTGTGTGGTACAAACCGCGAATTAACCTTCTTAAGGCCCAAAACTTCGGTCAAAATGCGGTATGCGGTTGTTTGAGGAATGCCTAATTCCATTTCAATAACTTTCACCGACGCTTTTTTGTTATGTTTGATGAATTCACGCACTTTTTCGATGTTTTCTTCCGATAATCCGGTTCTGGGACGGCCTGATCTTTCGTCATCATCCAGCGTCTCTCTACCCGATTTGAATCGCCTGAACCACTCGTAAACTTGCGTACGGGATAGACACTCATCACCATATGCATTTTGTAGCATTTGGTGCGTTTCAGTAAAAGGTTTACCCAGTTTAACACAAAACTCAATTGCAGCTCGTTGTTTGAAACTCATTTTCCGACCGATGTACACAACACACTGACAGTTGAAACGCAATAACTTTGTTGCCGTGCATCCAAATGTCATGACATTTATACCAGTTGTCAGTGAGGGACTACGCCATCTACCGGTAAAATATTACAACAGATGGCACTAGTGGTACTATTTGTTTTCAAAAGTTCGGTTTCTTTCGGAATGGAGGGTGTATTTTACTTTTGGTAAACACTGATTTTGTCTAAATGCAGCGTCGATCATGATGGAAAAATGGCTGCCGCGGATAAAGGAAAGAGATACACACTTTACATTTGGTTTATTATGACTTTATATTAGGAAATAAGCCACTAAAAAAGGACTATTTTCTGTAATAGTCATGCAACCAAGTTATTCAAATAATCCAATAGAAATAGGGAAATATGGTGTGATACCCCAAACAAATTGGTACAAAAGAAATTCTTGCACACAGCAAACCAGTATGCCTTCACCTGTAACATACTCAAACTCCGACTAAATTCGTTCACGGGAACTGTCCGAAAATACCAATCTAATGTGTCCCTCGAATGATTCCCCCATTTAAGCAAGTGTCATTAGATCATTACAGTCCAGAAGCCAGTGAGCTCGTCATGCAAGCCTCTTCTCCTTGGGGACCAATTTATTTTTATTCTTTACTTTCTAAATAAAATTTATAACAATGTTCCCAAAAATTAAAACTGGTTTTACACCAAAATGGCAGACATCATTTTTTGTCGAAAATTGGCCAAATGTTTTTTTTCTGTGTTTTTATATATATACCTAGGTTGAGAGACAAATGTTTAAAACTCACTACAACTTCAAAGCCGGCTCTGTAATACGTGGATTTGCTCAAAGAAATGGCAATTAAATAATTGCTCCCAAAATTGTAGGACTAAAGATCCAAAAAGGGGGACTGAAAAAAACGCAGGTATTGGGTATCAAATGAAAAGATTTTTCAGACTGAATATGAAATATTTTCTTCGTAAAAGGATTTTAGAGTTTCCAAACTTGCAGCAAAAACGAAACTATTTAGAAACCAAAATGGCGGACACTTTTGGTCGAAATTGATCAAAGAGCTTTTTAAGCTTATTATTAAATAAAACTTAGTTGTTGTTTTTTTCTAACTCACGCAAAACCGTGCAGAACTTACCTACAGAATATTCAGCAAGTCCAAATCATCATGACTTTAAGAATCACTATCGCTCTCACTGGTAAAAAGTTCTTCCATTGCATTATCTTCCAACATATTGAAGCTTTCATCTGTTTCTTCATCTAGTATCTGCAACACAGTAAAACTGCTAACACTGGTTGGAAGGATTATGCAGGGAGTCCACAACATCGGCTTTCCGTTTCCTGACCAGCCATGGTCCATCCAAGAGTTTCTTGTTTCCTTGTCCAAACCAAATTCTAAATCCGAGCTTAATAATACGAGCTCTTTATTTACTCAACTGAAGAGGCATTTGACGGTAGTTGCGAAGAGAAATCTACGTTTGCCTCCGTTGAAAGAATTCAATCTTTTTCTCGGCATTTACTGTTCACGGTGAGCAACCTAAGTTCAATCACAGAAGAACATTTACTCCATCCATAAAGCACTCATATAAACTTTTTAAGGGTTCAACCAGTGTGTCATCAATGGTCGAAGATGTTTCGAGTTTTTTTTTTTTTTTTTTTTTTTAACTCGGAGATAGAACTCATACATCTGAGATAGGAATATTTTCAAGGACTTTACACCTTCCCTTTTCCTTTGAAGCCACTTTCGAATCATCGCTGATGAAAGCCGGAAGTCTTAGTAATGCAGAACACCTCTCAGGAAACCTACATGCCCCTGTGCAGTTTTGTAATTTTAAATTATCTTGTTTTGTTCCCAGTAGCTGTTTGAAACAACAAATTGCACCTCATATAACTAGCATGAACCAATAAAATTCAAAAGTGTTAATATTAGGGTCGTTTACCTCTTACTTGTTCACACGTGTACCCTCTTTCAGCGGCATTTACGCAGTAAATGGCAACCTTGGAGTCTGTTTCATCTTGATTTGGCATTAGCTCAGTTATTAACGCAACTTACATGGCTAATAATAGATTGAAAGTTTCACCTTCCTTTATGAAAATGCAGTTGCGATCTCCTGCTTGATCTTTTATTTCTTTTTGTGACTACCTTACCAATTGACTCTACAGCTCGGGGCCAGCTTTGGCCTCAATTATTAACCTCCATTTCTTTTTGTGCTCTATTTCATCTGTCTATCTTCTTACTTGTGGTTTTGTTAGATCATTCATCACTTCGTCCTTCCACCTGGTTTTGGTTGACCGACTCCTTCTCGTGGCTACCACACATCATGTAGAATACTAACTATTGTTTGTTTACTTCATTCTTGAGAAACAACCTCCAGTTCTTTGTTTTCTTGAATTTTGGGCCAGCCATGATATGATCAACTTTTCAGAAGTTCCTCTTCGTTTTCTTTCCAAGGTTTCAATGGCTTACTGCAGTACGTGTTAGTGCTAAAGTGACGTCTTCATGTTTTGAAGACATTGTGGAAGATCTTCGCATTTATATCTTTGAAAATTGGTCGAATTTGTTGAAGACTAAGGAAAAGAGAAAAGTTACTTAATGTCAAGATTGAGGTCTTTCTTTGCGACTTCACTAGTAGCTGGGAGAGGATAGTTCCTTGTTGTTTGTACACTACAATTTAGTTTGTGTTTGTAGTTACTTTCACTCTGTCCTTTGAGTTTGCCCCAGTTTTCAGACCGATTTTCTTAATACTATCAAAAACATATGATTTTTTTCAATCGTTCTTCTATAAATATATCTCTGGCATATGCTTCCGCTTTTCCTGTAAAATATTCTTTCTGAATGCTATTCAAGTACGTTCTTGTACATTTTCTCCAAAATAGTAAAATAATCAAGACTTCAGACTTGTTTAAAGTTTAAAAGTAAGTAAGAATTGTTCCCCCCAAAATAAAATTGTTCATGAATAATTTTTCACTAAAAATGGCCGCCATTTTTTTTTTATTCTAAATAATTCCATTTAGCTACAAATGTGGAATACCTCAAATGTTTTCCTGAAGAGAATAATTCATATTCAATCGGATCATCTTTTCATTTGATGATTCATACGACCTACTTTATAAGAAAGCAATTTTCATACCCCCTCCCCTTCCTTGTGAGCCTTCAGAGCCTCAAGCTTGTGGGTGGTTATGATATAATTACAATTCCTTTGGACCAAGACAAGTAACGTAGTGTTGGTTTTAAAGTTGGAGTGTTTTTTTTTCTTTCCACCGAACAACTTCAAAACGAGAAAAGCATTGACGAATTTTCGACCAAAAATGGGCGTCATTTGGTTTTTAAATAGTTTTATTTTTGCTATAAATATAAAATCCATAAAATCCTCTTCTGAAAAAAATAATTCACATTCATTTGGACAAAACATTTCATATCCATGTGACCTATACATGACCTTTATAAATTATAATCCTGTGTTTTACAGTTTCTCCTTCTCAGGTCTTCAGGCTCCAAATTTTGGGGGTGATTATGATATAATTACCATTTCTTTGGGCCAAGAGAAGTCATGTAATACATGATACATAACACAAGATCCAAAATAAGCTAAGAAAATTAGTCCTAAAACAGACTATTAATTCAAGAAAATTTAAATCCCACGCTCAAATGTTTCCGGAGCTACCATTTTGAATATGGCGGAAATTAATGTTTTCCCGTGATAGGAATTTTTCGGATTTTGGATATGTTGCCCTCTGGGGTGTGATTTCGAACCATATGCACTATCAACATATTTTAATCATTCTATTTCTCTACACGCTTGTCACTTGTGTACAATGGCAATTGTAAAGTGGATTGTATATTATATCATACATTCGTGCTATTTAGGGTATCGTGCTGTTCGTAGCACGTTAATAAACGTTCATTCATTCATTAGGTATAATATTATTAAATTAAATTAACAACAATCTATTTTTATAACAAGCACTTTTAATCGCCCTGAGCCAAGGATGCCAAAAGGCCTTAAATAAAATTCAAATTCAAAAGAACTTTTAGATAGTTATAGGTTAGTTAAGTACAGAACAATTAGGATTAAGTGTTAATTGTCAATAGGAAGTATGACCATGTTAAATTATATATTTGCTCTTCTAAACACGAATGCTCTTGTATCATTTTATGTAGTAATAGTAACAACACTACAGTCACAACGTATTTAGGGCCTATTATTATTATTATTTAAAATGTATTCTGAAAAGTTCACCTATCGTGTGAGAAGATAAGTTCTACTGCTAATTCTCGACAAGTTACATCATGAGTAATGCTTGAGTTCCAGATTCATGTGCAAAAACAAGACTTAAGTTAAAACTTACTTTCACTGGGTTCTAAACCCAATTTGCAAAGATATATTTTATTTAGAATTGATTATTGTTATCGGTATCTGTCTCATACCTTCCTAAATACTGTATCTCAAATCTCCTAGATTATTATGGATTCTACGAACTTTGTTATTTTTTTTCTTCAATATATGGTTACACTAAAGCATGCTAAATTATACACCATAATTTACATAACATGTGAACGACTAACCTAAATGTAGGACTTTGTCTTCTGTCAAATAGTATCTTCAAATTTTACTCCAGAGGCTAAAAATCACATTTATTTGTTCTACTCCCTAGTTTCTCAATACTTTTCCTCCAATTTAGTTGTTAGGTTCAATACTAAACAGCAAATGAAATCATAATAGAAATCCTTCAGTGTTGCCAATTATATAATCAAATCTTATCACGCTTCATTTCTCCCGGCGTCTCATAGCTCCCAGTCTTATCTTGCGTGGTGCAAAGAACACAAGAAATTAGTTATAATAGTTAATGTCAAATGCTGAACAAGCGAGAACAAGCAGTTTTAAGTTGTGTGCCGCGTGCACACAGTAAGAAAATAACCCCTTTTTTTGACAAATTTAGCGAAACGAAAAATGATTTTAACTTTTTAACGCTAAATATGTTATTTTGAAGCACGCTTTTATGAGTGTAACTTAACGTGAAATATCTTTCTTGCATGTTTTCATGGATATTAGCAGCGTGAGTGCATATATCGTCGCTTGAATAACCAATAGGCGTATCTCAGATTTCACTACTTTACAGGAGAGCAAAAATAAAAATTTTACATTTTTGAAGGCGTTGAATGTTAATGCTCTTTTGTTGGAATTTTATATTTTTTATTTTTTTCTGTAAGATACATGTATATCCCAAATTTTGAAAACACTCATTTATGTGAACAGCAGTTGAATATTATTTAAAAAAAATAAAGAATGAAAAAACTTTGAGATACGTCCTTTGGTGAGTTCACATATGTAGCTATTTAATGAGTTACGCCTCACAAGATACAGAACTTGCAATTACTTCACAGATTACAAAATTGTGTAGGTTACAAAATTACAAGTTTTCTTCCCAAAATACAAGAAATGCACATTCACAGTTATACATGGGGTAAATGTTTGTAATAATTAGCATATTCCTCCTCTCGAATGACAGGGACAATAAATCTTCGTACTTATCTTTTGGAAGTTTCCTTCTTCCGTCATTCAGCTTTCCGAGTGGTGCTGCCAGAGCATCTGTGATTTGTCTTTTCAGGTAGAGCGAACTGTATTTCTCATCCAGGTGGCTCATTTTGAAAAATAGTCTGGTTAGCTCTTGGTTTCTTGTGCGAAACTTCAGTCCACTTCAGTCCACTTGATATCAGCTCCTGATTCATCCGTTCACATAGTAAGAAGTCGTAGCTGTTGCGACAGATGTTTGAAATCAAGAAAGTCATTAGTTTCCATTGGAATTGTAATGTAGGGCTTTCGTTTGCGAGCAAGTGTTATAACTGAAACTAGTTGAGCTGGAACGAAAATATTTCCAGTCTGCTTCATTGCTGTAGAAATTAAACTGTGTGCAGCATCACCCTCATTCTGTCCGTGGTTTGTCACAAAATATCTCAATGAAACATCTTCAATACATGAACAGTTGTTGATCACATAGAGAAGCATAGCTGCAACCATAGATTTCTTATTTTGACCTGTTCATCCGTCTGAAAACAGAGATATCTTTTTTACTCCATTTTTGTCTTCTTGTGTTATAAATTTGTACATGCATGTTGCAATCTCCGCCGATCCTCGTTTACTTATGGTCTCATTCCAAAGGTAGCAATAACAGTCTTTACTTTTGAGATCATAAACGGTAAAGTTATAGTTTGCAAATCTACGCTTACAAAGTATTGCACTGTCGTTACAAATGGGTAAAAGTATAACTTACTGCAAGTGAAACACTGCAGATGTATGGTCCTCACATTGACTGCTTTCTAGTTTAGAGTGTGTTTTAAGTTCACGAACTTTTTCCTTCTCTTTTATATGTTTCAGGTAAGTCTCTTCCAGTAGTTTCTTCTTGTCTTCACCACCTTACCTGTAGTTTATACACAGGGAACACTTGTCCTTTATAGGTTTGTGGAATGAGAGATTCGTTGCTCTTGAAAATATTCCTGTATGTTCTGGCGCATGCTTTAGCATTCTGATCTATGTCTGCAAAGGACAACGAATACATTTTCGTTATACTTAGATCTGGATGACGATATTCTCTGGATGTTGACTTTCGGCAGTAATGCAATTCCATTCTTGGAAATTTATTAATGTGGTCTGTAACCCCCTTTTCTTATAGCTTCATCCCTTTGTGACAATGTAGATTTGACCTCCCCTTCTGTCCTTCTGTATGGTACCAGATGTTTGCATTTTCTGAAGTACGGTTCTGACAAACTTTTCACTGATAGCTAGAGTATTTAGGAAGAATGTTTTACACACTGGTACTTGCTTGTTTTCGACTGTAAGAAAATAAAATTTTTTTGAAGCTCTACGTGAAGATTCTGCAGTAGTCCTTTGTTTTGGCTCAACGGACACAACATGACGTGCAACAAATTCTTTTTGGAGCCTGTCATCTTTGTATTCATAATATGCACGATTAATATCTTCCCGGATTTCGTCTGTAATTTCACTACATCCTTTTCCACTGATCTTACAGAAAGAACTTTCACATCTTTGCTTTAACTTTCTAGGAGGTACAGTTTTACCACTTCGAGAAATATATTCCTTCCCACTGACTCTTAGTTCTTTTCTCAGTTTTTGCTTATTTATTCTGGGTTGCTTCTTGTTTGGTACTTCCTTTTCACAACCCTACACTGAATATTTTTTAGTAACACTCGTGGTCACTTGATCTTCCTTTTCAGGATGACACAGTGAATGGTCACTACAATCAGTATTTTGTTCAAAATGATTCCAACACAAAAGTTCAAGATATTTCTCACTTACTGCAAAAATGTCTGCAGAGCAAAATCTAACTTCACGTCTTTTACTATTTACGCTTGTTGGTGTGATTTCGTATCGAGTGAGAGTTGCTTCTGTACGTCGCTTTTTGACTCTTTGGTGATCAACACACGCTTCACCTATAAAGTGAACTACGCACACGAGACGAGCAGAGCCACACGAGAGTGACGAATCAAGTTCGCAACCTTTTTCGTCACAAACTGGGTGATAGTCAGGGTCTTTGTCCGGATCATCTGGATCTTCAAGGTCCTCATCACTAATTGCTGCGGATGATGATCTAATATCTTCTTCTGTACCTTGTTTTTTAAAAATGCCAAAGGCAAGTCTTCTTCACTGTCTGAACTTTCACAACATTCATCCTCCAGCATCATGACAGTTCCATAATAATACTTCTTCCTGTACATTTTCACTTTGGTTCCAACTTTTAGAAACTGTCCTTTAACTACGACGAGATCGTCTGATGAGACGACCTTTTGAGATCCGTCATCCCACTTAACTAGAGCATCCATCTTCTTGCACTACAGCAGACAAGAGTTCGTAGAGCCTATGCTTACAAAGGTCACACACAAAATGCATCAAACGGTAGTAAAGTGACGCAGCAAGTTCTCTAATTTGCAGCAATTACGAATTATAAGTAGACATTTTTATTTCTTTTCAGTGTTGGCGGGATTATTGTTAAGAACAGGTTTTTCTGTTTAGCCCTGTTCGGTAAGAAAGCTGATAAGAGCGAGTGCTGTTTCCTTTTTATCAGTCAGAAACATCGAAAGGCAGTAAAATTTGTGTGGCGTATATTTTAGTCCGTAAGTCACAAAGAGTATGATTTAGGAAACACCAATGGCCGTATCTCAACTTACGCCCTTTGGTGATTCGTCAAATCTGCTTTCTCTTTGAGATTCGCCTTCTCACAAACTCGATATCTCAGGAATGAAGCCTCCGTCGCCTGTAATTCTTACAGCGATCGGTAGATCTCGCAAAATCATATAAGGTGGCAGTGTTAACTCAAAATCGCAATTTTTGAGATACGCCTATTGGTTATTCCAACGACGATATGTGGAATGATTTTTTTACAATACTTTGTATTACCTGCATAAGTTGTGTTATTGCTCGATAGACGACAGTAAAAAAATGCAAGTGTTTAGCAACATTACGAGTAAAAATATTTTTGCTGCTTGAACAAACTAATTATTAGAGTAATCAACAAAATTATTTATTAATATTCCATGATTGTAGTTTTGCATGTCTCTGTAACGTTCCTGTTGTGCTTTATTTGTCGATGACAATGCCATTCTTTTTATCTCAGAGAACTGTACAGGCAATCATGGGCGTCGCAGGCAAAGAAATAAATATTTTATGGGTTTCATTAACCTATTTGTAGATTCAATCAGTATACTAAAGTCCTTCTCCTGCATAAACTTCCCCTACTTTATAGGTAGTTCTGACATACTTATTTTTCATTGGGAGCGGATCATCTAGAGCTGGCCTACGGAAATTATCTTTCTTTTCCTCTTCAGATGGTAAAATTAAGTTTGATACATGAATGTTAAACTTTTAAAGGCTTTTTGGAAACTCAGGACGAAGCTCGTAGTAAAGTTATGGAAACGTTAGAACAAAAGGTTTCAAATATTTAAGTTCTGTAAACTAAAGCTTCTTGCCATGGTGAAAGCTAACCTAAATATAAATCACTTGCGGCTAATCAACTTATTTATGCGATTATCACATAATATTTGCTGAAATACAAATAAGTTGTGCTAAAAATAAGTTCCATGCTCTCGAGTCATATCATTCCCAAGAGAAAATAAGGACAAATTAGGTTAATATATGCATCAGCTTTTAGGATACCGAGTACATCAAGGAATAGACAAGTGAAAGTCAAAGCGACCCCTAAGGATTATATTGCTCTATCTCCATAGGAATTTAATAGGCGAGACAATATAGTCCTCAGGCGTCGAAATGAGACGTTGCTTGAAAAAGTTCTATTGGCTATTTAGAAGAACTTTCTTTATATAGAACATCTGTGCTTGTAATTAGAAAGATTCCTGCCTTAAATTATGCTATGTTTGATGCTGCTCTAAGATCAGCAAAAAGCTTACTTAAAATCAGCAAATACCAAACACTCATATCCGGACTTTTGTGTTGAATGTTTGCAATATTAAGGAAGCGTAATCAAAAACGTATAAAAATTAAGGGGATTCATTGCAGAGAGAGGTATAGTGTCATGAAAGAGAAGCAATGACTTTACTTCAAGTTTCGTAATATTGATCCAAATATGACAGAAAAGGCTATTGTAAAAGAAATCTCGAATTTGTTGCCTGGTAAGATGAAGATTACTTATGACCGTTAACAATTTCGCTGCAATTAAAGATCTTTAATTCTTTTTTACGGAAGTTGAATCAACCTAGATCGGATTACAATGAAGAGGGCGACAATAAGCTTTTAATGGTGGACTTCAATTTAATTGAAGAAAGGAGATTGCTAAGAACAGAGGAAGAACTGATATAAAAGTAGCAACAATAATGATTCTTTTGGAGAAAATAGTCCAAATCTATATGATAATCGTTATTAACATAGGAATTGGAAGTCGGTAAATATGTGTGAAGTGAGTATTAAAAGTAAAGGAAATTGTGGGTCAAGAGAACAGAATCAAAATGAAGGTAAAAGAAGAGATACAGAGAGATATGGGCACTGAGACAGCAAAAAGTATCACTAAGATTGATCTACCTTTAAGATATGTAAATTCTTGAATACCTCGCATAGAGCATCAATGTATCTGTACCATGTTTGAATATTTATATTTTAAAGCTGCGCACCATAAAATAAACAAAATAAGATGTAGATAACAGACATAGGCACGGTAGCTTAAATAGATAAAGGAGCTAATGGTTCACTGTTGAATTTAGGAATTTTTATGACATTAAAAAACATCACCAAACAAAATTAGAATCGAAAATTTTATGTTATAATCTCTTGATGGTCAAATTAACAGTTAAAAGTTCTCAATAATGAAAAAGTTATTAATATAGACATATGTATGACACGAAACAAGCTATATTATATTACCTTGCGTCTGATTTAGAAATTGAGTACAGATTATACAAAATCAAAGAATCAAATTCAAAGAACAAACTCAAGTAATACTCTGTATGGTACTTCCGGATAAATTTGATACAATAAATTATTCAAGTTCTCATACAAGTGATAAAAAAATGCTAGGAGGGAATGAAGAAGGTGCTTTCCCACATAGCATTTTACCCTTGAATCAAGCTTGAATCAGCCTTGAATTGTCAAGCGAACAAGCTAGAATCAAGCTTGATGTGTCAAGCCGAAAAGGTGGAATCAAGCTTGAATCCAGCACGCTAGTTTACAGACATCAAGCATTGATTCAAGCTTGACGTCAAGCTTGAATCAAGCCTTGTTTCAAGCTTAATGTCAAGCTTGAATCAAGGTTGAAAATGAGGTTTATTCAAGCTTGACGTTAAGCTTGAATCAAGTACTATTCAGGATTAACGTCAAGCTTGATTCAAGGTTGAATATGAGATTGAATCAAGCGTGACGTCAAGTTTGAATCAAGCAGTAATTAAGCATGATTCAAACTTAACTTCAAGCTTAATGCAAGTACTAATTCAACCTTGAATCAAGCTTGACATCAAGTTTGATTCACGCTTAATTACTGCTTGATTCAAGAGTTACCTCTGCCTTGATTCAAGCTTGATATGTTGAGGTTGATTCAAGCATGCAAGCTTGACGTGACAAGGTCTCGTGTACATAAATATACGTTCAGTACGTGCGGTGACTACTATTTCCACTAGCTTCTTCCGTGATACTAATTTGTGACTTTTCGCCTACATAGCATTGTATTGTAATCACAAACACAAGCGGATTCGAATATTTCTAAAAAAAAAAATGTATTTAAAATAAAGGCCGCTTTAGACGACAGGATTTATGCTACGATGAATCTTACGATTAGCAGTAGTGCCAGACTGTGAAAGCAAGAATGCTACAATAGGGCAAGATGTTGTGGTATAAATCCATAACGTTTTTTCTTTTTACCCTGGCAAACTGCTTTCGCTAAGATTTATCGTACGAGAAATTTTCTCGTCTAAAGCGGCCTTAAGGTATATGTTTCAACAGAATTCAACCTATGTCTATATGATTACGGCTGAATGCTGTCTGTAGGTAAAACAGAAATTAGTATTATAGAAGAAAGTAATAGAAATTATCGTCAGCGCAGGTACTAAACGTATACTGATGTACACGAGACCTTGTCACGTCAAGCTTACACGGAAACCAAGGTGGAATCCTGTAAGGAAAGAAAATACGACGACTAATCATACGTGTCCAATTTACAGGTACACTTAGATTCATAGAAAATGGTCGGTTACAATTTTTCAAAGTAAGAAAACGTACACTGTATGACAATGGGGTTTAAAAGTATGACTTTGGTTCCTCAGATGCTAAATAGTTTGCCTCATTATTGCTGAATTAACTTCTTCAAACTTCTAAAAGTTTTCATCGAACACTTTCTTTGAATCTGAGTGTAACTTGCTGTTCTATGGTGTTTAAAAGTAAAAATTACAGCGTGGCGTACATGTCCATATGCAAACATATGATTAAAGAACTACACTTACACTTTGTTACTGCCTTTGTGTTCTCATAGCTAGGTACAACAGGTTTTTAGTCCTACGGATATCGCCACAGAGGTTTTCCAGGACTTGTCTCTGCCTCACTACAGCAATGACTGGATAGTACCTTGAGTGACCCTCAAAATGCTACCGTCATTAGTTTCCTACGAAAACTTTCACCAAGTAATTTTATCTGTAGTAATAGGCAGGTGACAGGGCTGCGTGTTATTTCCGGATATTCCGATGTTTACATGCAAATGTACAATAAAACACCAGGTTGGTTTTAACGTAAAGAAAAGTACAAAAAGTATGGTGGATAAATATGTATTCCTTAAGCATTTACATCCAGTTTACAAGATATTGCTTTCAGTGCCTTCTTCCTGTGGAGCTGCACTCCTTGCTTGCCTGAAAAAAAAAAACGTAACAGCATGTTTTGCAATATTTCTCTTTTTGAACTAACCTAAAATATGTAATAGAGTGATGGTGAGTGCCCCCGGGAAGAAGCGAGTGACAATGCTCTCTGCCTTCTAATGAAGGTGTCCCGAATTCGATGCCCGGTGGAGACAAGTAGTCTGTAGTCAATATATATGCCGTCATTAGTTCACCGATCATCATCGTACAATGGAAGACGACTACCATTGGTTCACATTGCCAATGGACCTCCTTTCTCCGGTCACAACAGTTAATGTTACTGTCAGTGTGAACTGATGCATGATCATTTTTGAATCGAAATAAAGAAAATAATATTGGGCTAAGTTAAAGAGTATTCGAAGAAGTTCTACTGCAGCAGATATGGATATGCTGTAATAAAATGCATCGAGCAACCTTCGAAGGGGAAAAATGTTTGATGTTACAGCTAAAAGCTTTTGTATCATAATGAATGGTAATGTTACAAAAGATATGGAACTATGGATCAAAAGGTAAGATATCCACTTTCTTCAGAAGATTTCGTAGTTGTTGTTCTAAGGCTATAGTTGTTTTTCTAAGGCGACAATGAAGAGATGCATAGATTCATGTAAAATGATTTTATCAGAAACATATAACTAAATGTGTCCCATTCAATAATTTGAAACTGATTCCATGATGATCATGTTTCTGGAATCGGCAACATCTGCCTTTGCACGTGTCCGGCAAAATGTGCAAACTGGACGAGCTCGCTTTGGGTGTCCCATTTTAATCAAACCACTGGAATACTGCAAAGCACTGAAATAACGTACAAAAAGGGCGCAGTGCAGCATGTATCGACAGAGGGAGGACAGCCTTCCATGCACAATGGAGTTATGTCACATGCACAGTGTTACCACCTCAACACATACGTATATTTTTTTCAAATGGGATGAAGGTTCAATACTTTCGGAGGTGATAGTATGAGCCATGATAAACAAAAAGGTTTATGTGAACAGGGTTCGAATTCTGCTTCGTTCTAGAGATACAGTGATTCCAACTTGGAGCCCAAATTAAACGCCTAACAGTGGAACGAAAGTGAACAATTCTCAATAAATCATAAACTACGCATTGAATTAAAATTTCGTTTATGGAAGTTTGTTTGTAAGAACATGGTGGATATCAGGATCGAAAACACGATGTCACCAGATTGTCAGCGTTGCCAAACCCGGTATAGCGTTTAAATTTTTCAAATGCACTACGTTGTATTATTAGATATTTGGCATCCTCTAGTGATGGTAAACAACATACGTAAAGCACACATCGCAGTGTTGCAAACTGTGGATGAAATGTCCTAGCAAATTACGTAGTTTGTATAGGATCGCGAAAACCTTTGTCTTATCCACAGTGTTCAACACTGCGATGTGTGCTTTACATATGTTGTTACCATCACTAGAGGATGCCAAATATCTAATAATACAACGTTGTGCCTTATGAAAAATGTAAACGTTATACCGGGTTTGGCAACGCTGACAATCTGGTGACATCGTATTTTCGATCCTGATATCCACCATGTTCTTACAAACAAACTTCCATAAACGAAATTTTAATTCAATGCGTAGTTTATGACTTATTGCGAATTATTCACTTTCGTTCCACTGTTAGGCGTTTAATTTGGGCTCTAAGTTGGAATCACTATATCTCTAGAACGAAGCAGAATTCGAACCCTGTTCATATAAACATTTTTGTTTACCATGGCTCATACTATCACCTCCGAAAGTATTGAACATTCATCCCATTTGAAACAATATACGTTTGTGTTGAGGTGGCAACACTGTGCATGTGACATAACTCCATTGTGCATGGAAGGCTGTCCTCCCTCTGTCGATACATGCTGCACTGCGCCCTTTTTGTACGTTATTTCAGTGCTTTGCAGTATTCCAGTGGTTTGATTAAAATGGGACACCCTGTATAACCCCTACGTCCTAAATTTAATGTGATTTGTTTTAGATTCATGAAAACAATGTACAAAAATCGTAGTACAGATTGAACGAAAAGGACACTCAAAAGTAAAGTGAACTGTGCATTGTTATAAGCAGGAACTATTCAGAGTTTCGCTTTGGTGGGGATCCAAGACGTATCTGGGTGTGAAATTTACACAATTACTAAAGCTAGGATTATAGGCACTAAAATAATGTGAAATAGTCAGACTCAAAGGCAGTAAAATAAATAAAAATCGGCATTGAAATAGACACCAAAAAGCTTAAATAGGCTGTCATATTTTCGTTTTCGGAAATGTAATACACTGATTTCAAAACCATTAACACACACATAGATATGTGGAAAACTTACAGATAAACAATTAAGATGAGTGTGCAAGTATATTATATTTACCTATTTATTACGTCGTATTGCAGAATGTTTATTAGACTATACAACTGGATATGTTAAAATTCGAAATTGGTTAATCTCGAATGAATAAGTTAAAACGTAAGAAAAGAGTACCTCAGTAAAATTGCTGGTAGTAATATTTGCAATATGTCACATACAATCTAATCTTTTATTTAAAAAAAAAATACAGACACACTTAAATTACATCTCAACACCTGCCTGAAGATGGCGAGTGAAAGCCTTTCGGAATATTTCCAATTCATATTGAAACCACTACTTAAGAAGCCGACATTAAAAACCATACTTTCAGGCAAGTGATGTGTCCTGTGTGGGTTTAAAGTGGCTTTATTTGAATTCAAATACTTGACAAAATATATATTAAAGTTAAGGTAAAATCAAAACTTCATTTAACATCAGACCCAAAGTCCATAAATACATTAAACCAATTAGAAAATTAAACAAGACATGCATGATTAGAGGAGAATTTGAATTTACGTTAAGGTCTTTGGGGAACTATGGCTCAGGTCGTATGGATGATGATGGGATGAATTGGTGGAATGAAGAAAGTGGGAGCACCCCGAGAATATTCACACGCACGGTGTTTGCCCACCACATGACATGAGCAGGGATCGATCCGACGATCCCTGACACCAGAAGTGAACGCTGTATGATTAGAGTAGAATATAAGAGAGAGATGAAATT